>JAGFMF010011483.1:354813-369466 GCA_019455555.1 Galemys pyrenaicus | reverse complement strand
AAGATAATAGAGTTGAGGGAGGGAGGGAGATAGAGACAGAGAGAGAGAGAGAGAGAGAGAGAGAGAGAGAGAGAGGAGTGCTCAAACAAAAATCTCCCCGAATTACCCATCCCAATTACCCATCCCCTCATGGGTATATGCCCAGCCAAACAGGTTCAGCTTGAAGTAGGGTGGCGGAGGTCCAAAAGCTTGTGGTAAGTCTAAGGCACATTCTGGCGGGGAACTACAAGAAAGGGGTTAGGCAGGTATCAGAGAGCTGGGAAAGAAGGGAAAACCCAAAATTCAAAATATCCCACATAATCACTGTGGGGTCAAGGTAACAGCCACCACTGTCTTTGTAAAAAGGCTAAAATTGCAGTAACAGTTTCTCTACATTCACCCATCCACACTGCATCTAAATATTTTTTCTAAGTGTCTCTATCTCTTTTTATTCCTTCATTCCACCTCCATTTACATATCTACCTTTCTCCTTCCCAGTTGCCCCCATTCAGAAGTTTGATTCATGGCATGCTGGGTCTTACAGTCCAAGATAACTGGATATAAGTGGGGGTGGAGAAAATGGTACCCATTCAGTGCTCTTCCCCCCTTTATAGAGATGAATTTTGTAACAAAAGAACGACTCACATATTACTCATCTACATCCCAGTTTTATATTGTAACTGTGGTTTACATCCTTTCATTTCTTTAACCCATACACTAGCAGGAATAAAAAAACATACGTGCACTCACATATTAAAACATACTTGAAAATAAATAGAATTTATATTCTATTTGGCATTCTGCTGTTTTCTCCCTTAACTTGAGAATTTACTGAACAGTGTTATATGCAATGATGTAGAAAAACGTTCCTACTTCTTACCAACTACGCATATTATTCCATTATGTGGTTATAATGACAGGCATTATAAACAGGGTTCTATTTTTATTCGTGTACTCACATTCAGGTGGCACCTATCCTTAAACTATTGCTACAAGAGGTCCTGCTGAGTCAAAGGCATACACATTTTACATGCAAATGCCTTGCTTGAAAGCTAGGGTACCTGCCTTCATGGGTTTAATGGAGCCAGGAGGTAGATCATCTTAACCAATCTGTGTGCCCCATGAAGCCTAACAAAGCAGACAGCCCTAGGCATCATCATACCCAACAAATTAACATGGTAGGTAGGCGGGAACAGAGTTTAATTCTATTTATAATGCCATTTATTAATTTACTTGTTCAACAATAGTAATTAAACAGCTACGATGTGTGCTAGGCCCTAGGGATACAGACAGCACTGAATGGCAATGGAGTAGACCCCTGTCCCCACGAGGCACATGTTCTGCCAGCAGTGCTGGTTCAGACCTCTCAAAAGAAGCCAGGAGAGTCTGAAGGGACAGTCTGAATGTTAACTGCAAAGGTAGATGGTTAAGAAATCACCAACATCAGATCACTTATCCCATGTGGCTATCGTAGCTTTTCCCAAAGTGCGTATCAGGAGATGGCTTATGAGCCTGGTAACGTTGAGAAATGCTGCACATTCCAGTTAACCACTAACATTTGCAGAGCATGCCAGCTGCTCATCTACCTAACATCCCCGAATCTTTTTAGACACAGAATCTTTTTTGCAGTAACTCTTGTCAACACTCCTTCCCTCTCATGGGAGATGTTCTGGGACCCAACCCTGCGCTGAGAGGAGTATTATGCCCTAATTATTCCCTCACTCTAACTCATAGGTACAAAGAAGGCTAAAGGATGTAACAGAAATCTACATTTTGATCTGAAAAAATTACCAAGAAATACATGCAACACAATTTAAATGAGATGATTAGTGGTAAGAAAATATTTAATCATATAGGTCAATGGAGAACTACTTTATTATTTTTAAAAAAGACTTATTTATGCATACAAGAACTGGGGTGCAGGTCAGAGGTGTGGGAGATGAGAGGATTCACCAGAGATAGAGCAGGGAGCAGAACAGACTGAAATACTGAGTGGAACTGGCAGGAGAGGTCTGTTGCACCATGTGGGTCACCTCTCTGGCCAGGGAGTGAACTCATGCTGCAGTGGCTGCAGATGCTTCATACTGTGTTCTTAACCTCTTGCGCCACCAGGGAGGCCAGTGGAGAACTACTTTAACAGGGTCAACTATGTGCGAGGCAACCCAAGAATGATATATGCCAAGACCTTCTAGAAGTATGTCATTAAACACTTGCTGCCGTGGGCCTCCCTGGTGGCACAGTGGGTTGAGCGCCACACTGTGAAGCATCACCGCACAGCACCGCGAGTTTGATCCCCGGCCAGAGAGGGGACCCACATGATGCAGCAGACCTCTCCTGCCTCACCCACTACTCTCCTCAGCAGTGTATCTGCCTGTTCTGTTCCCCACTCTGTCTCTGGTGAATCCTCTCATCCCCCTCCACCTCCACATCTCTGGCCAGCTCTTGTGTACATAAATAAATCTTAAAAACAACAACAACAAAACACTTGCTGCTGTGCCAGGATAAAAGATCTTGTTTAGCAAGGAAGGTGAGGGTATTAAGGTCTCTTCCTTTTTACCAAAAGAGGGTTCACTGTGGCTCTCCTCTAACACACTGATACATCAGTATGACCCAAGTGGCAGAAACCACAGTTGTGGATATTCCAAAATGACAATGACTTGCCATCACTTCAGCATTCTGTTTCAGCTCGGTCCCCAAGTGCCCTCTGTGGTCTGTGGCTACTCCCAGAACAAACCACTGTTCTGGATATTGAGGGTCATCTCTTGCTCAGGCTGATAGGGGTGTGTAGGTCTTGTCATGAGCCTATCCTTCATCTCAACCTTACTTCCTACAACCTGAGGTCCCACTTCCTCAGCAGCCATGTCAAAACACAGTCCTTTGCCTTCACTTCTATAGTCACCTCCCTACCAAGTTTTGTAGATTCTAGCCTCCAAGTCTATCCATTAACTTTCTATCCCGAATACTGTCACCCCATCTAGGACAACAGCCTTCTCACGTGAGTCACAACAATATTCTCTCTTGGGGGGGGGTTCTCCATCCTGCCCACCCCCAGTGTGGTCCCTGTGAAGCAGGGGCACCTTTGTAAATCACAGGTCTGACATGCACTGCTCTCCTCAAAAGATAGTACTGTTCTTTAGGTAAGATATGACCTCCCGAAAACTTCCGCTTACTGAAAATGTAACACTTCAGTTTACCCCCAACAGCCCTAATATCACTAGGCTGAGCTTCTGTTAGTTCTCCAATGGTCCTGTACATCCTTCGTCCCAAGGAACATACTAACATACTACCTCTTCCCACCCCAACAGCTCTCACTGAGCTTAGGTGTTATTTGTGCCGCACTGTTGTTGCTTATGGCCTGACTCTGTGCCCCACCACTGCGCTCTTATGACATCACACTGAAACTGTTTACTAAAGTGTCTTCCTTACTGGAGGGCAGCCAATGTGTCAAATTTCTTTCCTGCCGAATTCCCAGAATCCAGCAAAGGGCCTGGCACACGGTAAATGGCCAATAAG
This sequence comes from Galemys pyrenaicus, assembly GCA_019455555.1. NCBI lineage: Eukaryota > Metazoa > Chordata > Mammalia > Eulipotyphla > Talpidae > Galemys > Galemys pyrenaicus. The sequence continues at coordinate 365,974 of JAGFMF010011483.1, read as the reverse complement.
TGTTTGCTGATTAACTTAAAAAGGACCAGCTTGTGCCCTCGGGGTTAGCATCAAACACCCAGGGCTGGCTACTCCTAGCACAGCAGGCCACCTGATCTCACCCGCTTCCTTTGCCTCTTAAATTGAGAATGTCCATGCTCTACCATCTCTTCCTGGAACCTAAGAGTCTTCCCACTTCAGATTTTCAGGATTTGGTTTTGTATTACCTGTGGGTTATTAAGTTCATTATGCGTCACCGCTGGCAAACCCCAGAGGACGCTGCTGCGTGGATCTGATATCAGGTCCCAGACCTCCGCGTGTACAACTCTGGAAGTCAAAGTGCTCAGAAAACAAGCCAGTGCACTTGCAGTGTTTGTTCCTGCCACACTGGGGAGGAAAGTCCCCTTTGAGAAACCTCACTGAAGGAAAGTGACCAAACTACTCTTGGGCACATCTACAAGAACAGACTGTAGGTTTTTGGATTTCTCTCATTATCAGTAGGGAATCTTGGTTTTTCTTGCAACTAAGAGACTGGCGAAGTCTACCCTGAAACCTGTGCAGGAGGAGGGCCTGCACCAAACGGGCACAGACACTGGGAAAGACCACAGACACTGGTCTGCGTTCCCCACCTGGTGTGAAGATTATAACTTGCAGATATCTGCAGGAAGTGGCAACTGATTTCCAAACTCCCCAACTCAGGCCCTCCTTTGGGGCAGAGAAAGCAAAGCACAGGCTTGAAAAGCACATCCACCTAAGGAAGGCCCCAGCACACCACTGTCAGGAATGCAGGGAGGCAATAACAAGCCCAGCTAAAGTTGCCACTGCCCCAGGGCCTGCTCTTGTGGTCAGGGAGGGGTGAGGAACTGTTAACAGGGACTGAGACCAGGCACTAGTCATGCCCAACGCCCACCAGCCTCTCTTGGTTGGTCCTATGCAGTCCAGCCTCACAGGGCCCTTTATGCCCCTCCCTCTGGAGGGGCTAAGTGGATTTTAAACCCTCACTCCTCACTTTTTCCTTTCCTCCTCCCCCATGTTCTTCACTTAGTAGTGACCACCCAAGCACCAGGCTCTTGAACAGTCTGGTCAGCTGCTGTTCCCTGAAGCATGAGTCACTGTATGACAGGGGACACGCTCTCCAGGCAAGGGGGCTTGCAAGGCCAGTCTCACCTAGAGTGCTGTTTTCCAACAGAAACCTTTCATTCCATAGGAAATGAGGTCACACACACCAGCACATGGGTAACCGGTGAGAAAACCCTGGTGCCAAAAGGGGGTGGCTGTCAGAATAAGTGAGAAGGAAGGGACCCCAACACACAGAAACCACAGGGCACAGAGTGGGATAAAGGGGGCGTACACAACTTAAAAAAAAAAACACCTGATTTCTTTTAAAACACAATGATTTTACCAAACCAAACTTTGTAGGCTGTTTGGCTAGTTTACTTTCAGGACTTGGAACCCATAAGCCCCTGCCTGAAGGAGACCAACACACAAAACCGCCACAAAGGGGTAAAGAGGTGCAGGGGCGGAGGTGGCAGGGCTGGGGGTGGGGGATTTGGTGAAGCGCTCCTGCCCGCTCCACTCGGCTCCTCGCTCCAGGGCTTGACTGCAGCCCGGCCTGACCTTCCAGGTTTCCCTGGCAGGAGATCAAAGCTCTGAAGCCACAAACACGGCTCAGAACTCTGAGGCCCGCGGCCTAACCTCCGAGTCCCTCCTCCCCTTCCACCCCTTCAGCCTCTCCCCTCCTCCCTAAGTCGGCTTCTCCACGCCCTCCCCCCAGGGTCCCTCCTCCTCTCCTTCTCCACGCCCCCAGCCCCTCCCACCACCCAAGGGGACTGCCTTTGGGGGCGGGCTCCAATCCGGCCTCCTCTGACCCTACCCGGCCAGCCGCGCCCCTCCCACCATCAGAAGGTATTTCTCGCCATAATTAAAGTCATTAAGCCTCCAAAGGCTCCTGTCGGCTGCTGGTTCTGAGCTTCTGAACGAAGATGATGCATTTTAAGTCCTACTTAAGATTATGCTGATCTATTTAGGAGACATGTAGCAGCGAGAATTCAGCGGTTAAGTTAGTGGTTAAAGCTGCCTAAGTTTAAACAGTGTTATTTATTCTGAAAATATGTAGCAGCTCCACTTAATTTCTCCTAATTAAAGGAGCCGACTGGAGAAGTGGAGTCCGAGGCCGTGTCACGGCGCCATTACACAGGTTGGTACCCTGTTCACAATCAGAAAATACTGGGTGTCAAGCGGAAATGCATTTCCCTAGATCTTAATCTTAAACATAGACCTTTAGACCAGTTCCAAGGAACACAATGATTCTCTATTTTAACACCTGACAAGGAGCACCAAAAACCTAGGAAGCCTGTCCCCACCCTCCTTCCCATCGCCACTGCTGAAGGGATGTTATGGAAAAAGACATCTGGAGTGGCGTGTTGCATGAGATGGATTTGCTTGGAAGAGAAACTTTTGGAAGAACTTGTTAGCTGAGATCTTGGGTTGAATTTCCAGGCCAAATCTTATAAAAGTCAACAACTAGAAACTTCAAAAAGGACCACCCCCTTCTCAGCATATGGCAACTAACACTTGTTTGACACAAACAAGTGTTAATTAGGTGGTGGAACCCCCGCTTAAACAAGGAGCAACAGTGCCTGCGAAGGTCTTAAGACCCTGTGGCCTGCACTCCCCAGTGAGAGTGAGAGCAGGCTCCCATGAGCTCTCTGCCAGAGTCAACCAGCAGGGAGGCTCCCTGGGGAGGCAACTGGGGAAATATAAAAAATGCCCCCAGAGGTGACATCTTATCAGAGTGGAATGAAACTCAAGCAGCAACATTTTTCTAAGAGTTCCCCAGTTAGTTTTAAATTCAGGTAGGATGAAAACCAATCACTGAGCCCAGAGTTGCATGAAGCCTCTGGGAGGACTGTCAAATGACATTTTGGGGCCCCTCTCTCCTGGTTCAGTAGGGCTGTTGTGGGCTCCGACACTAACCAGCACCACAAGCAATACTTAAGATGAGGCCAAGGAATCTGCTTTCAAATGGCACTGAATCTGCACAATTTTGCAGATAAGATGGTATAGTTCCCTATTTTACTGCTGGTGGCTTAGAGGTTATTTGTCCACGGTCACACAGTCACAAAGTAGAGGGCTGACAATTTAACTGCAGCCTTTCTCCATAATCCTGGGCTAGAGAAATATTCATGTCATCATGGCAGTTTCTAAATTCAAGTCTAACAGTGACAGAACAAAATCAATCTTTTTCTCCTGAGTCATAAGGTTCCTCTCAGGCATGCTATTCTTATGGGGTGCATAATAATTTTTATGACACCCCCAACAAAGGTGGCCTTGAGGAAGAACACAGCCTGAAGGTGACCTGTGAAAGGGAAGGCCAACCTAGGTTCTTTTAGCACTACCCTGGGGTGAGGGCAGGGGGAAGTGATGTCCCTTCTCACAGCTTGGAGTGAAATCCTGGCTCATGTTACCAGCTCTGACTGTGAGCAGATGTGACTAAGGCCTTTCTCTACTTCCATCTGGTCACCTTATAATGGGGACAATACTATCATGACAGACTCTCACAGGCACTGGGAGACTAGAGACTGAGGAGCACTGAACTGGAGGTGGAACTGACCTTTGCAGTTTGACTTGCCCTGATTCTTAGACATAGCCAAGATGGGTAACCCACAAGACCCTAAGAGGTTAGAGCAGAGAGGGTGGGCGGGAGTGTGCTCCTTAAACCCAATTCATCAAAACCTCGTTCCTCCCTTCCTAGAATTGCCAAATACTTTTTCAGCTACACTATTTGGTTTCCAGAAACCCACTTATGCTATTCTAACTCGGACTGAGGGAAAGCCCTCGTTAAAGAGAAAAATGTGCTTCAAGGCAATAAACATTTGTATTTCTTCTGATATCTGGTCTGAGACCCTCACAATCAAATGTCTCCAGCCCAGTGACTACCACAAGGATTGCCAGCCTGTAGCCAGGCACCTGGAACCTAATCAGCAGGCAGTAGTTGGCCCAATGAGGGGGATTCACAAATGGTAGAGCCAAGGGCTACTGGCATAAGAGCAACTATCTCTCCCACATAGGGCAAGTTTTGGAAGTTTACAGGAAAGGTCCTTGTGTCTCCTTAGGCCTTTGGCCTCTATTCCACAGGGCCCCAAGAACTTAAACAGGGTTCTCTACTGCCTGGCAAGATAGAGCAATAAATGCAAGTCTAGAAGGGTCTTCTGTAGTAAGAGAATTATAAAAAATGAAAACTTGGAAAGATGAAAAATCTTAAGGACACCATTTTCAAGCTTAATTTCCATTAGTTTTCACAAAACACGATTTCTTGAATTAAACTCGGAGTTAACCAAGTCACAGAATTTAGATGCCAACTGCTAAACTAATATCCACTTCTCTGCAATGCTATGACAGTTTTTGCCATTGTAATAATTTTGTGACAGAGTGTGAGGAGGGGATACTGTAGCATTTGAAGTCATGAGTTAGGCTATAGAATATAACTGAGTCACTCCTGCAAAGGCCATTATTTTAGTGTCTACCTCAAAGAACAAACCCTACAGTCCCATTTTCACAGACCAATGAGCTGAAGACTGTTGAACCTATAGTCTTTTTTCCCCCAAGTGCATTCAGTCCTCATGTTCAATAAATAGTTCTCACAGTGGGTGTGATGATGGCAGGGGAGGAGAGTAGCTTGCCCTTCTCAGGCCAACAATGGACACTAGGTAGAGGAAAAAGATGTTCTCAGGTGTCCCTACCAGGTGTTGGGATTGCAGCTATAGAACTTTCTGCTCCTAAACTCACCGTCTGTTGTGCTGGTCAGTGTGGCTGAAAGCAGTGTATGGGAGGGGTGGGGGAGCCAGGGGTTGGGTTTCTGTCTGGTCTGTGCAGAGTCCGATATCTACGGAGTTAGAGAAAAAGCCAGACCAACAAGGGAAACAAGAGGACCAGGAGATCAACTATGTGGAACCACCTTGAAGGATGGGGGACCACCCTTCAAGAACAGATTGAACTTGGATGGAAGTGACATGTGTTATGAACTGGTGTGGTCAGGAAGGGCTTCATGGAGACCAAACTGCCTGAATGAAGAGGAAGGGAAGGCCGTTAGGAGCTGAGGCGGCAGACATTGCAGACACACCAAGTACCACTGTTAACAGGGTGGGCCTCAGGAAAAGGGGAGGTTCCAGGTTCTCTGTCCAACCCAAAGGAGGGTGGAGCTGAATCAGGAGAAGAAGCTGGAGAGGAAACTGGAGTAAGAAGGAAGCAGGATGGAGAGCAGCAAGGAGACCTGGAGGAGGCACATGGAGCAGAGAGACATGTGAAGAAACTACGTTTGTTTTTTGGTCCTGGACTGGTTAGAACAGATGTGGGTGAGAGACCCACGGGGAGGTTAACAATGGCAGCTTTTATCTTGATTTTGCTCTTTTTCTTCCAGACTTGTCTGACTGTTTCTGACCCTTTCTATGGATCCCGCTGAAAGGTGCTTTAAACCTGTGGCAGGCTTTTGGGCCTTGCTTTGGGCCAATCCTGTTTGGATGGACATTTACCCACGAGGCGATGGGTAAAGTGGGTGCTTATTTTGGAAACTTTATTCTTTGTCTTTTCTGTATTGTACATTAATTGTATTAAAGTTCCTCCCTGGTGATGCAATGGGTTAAGCACCGCACTATGAAGCAAACTGCAACCACTGAAGCACGAGTTCAATCCCTGCTGCTGGAGGTGACTCACATGGTGCAGCAGACCTCTCCTGTCTTGCCCGCTGCTCCCCTCAGCAGTGTATTTCAGTTAATTTGTCTGTTCTGTTCCACACATTGTCTCTGGTGGATCCTCTCATCACCCACCCCCATACCTCTGTACCCCAGAGCTTGTATGCATAAATAATTCTTAAAAAAAAATAAAGTTCCTTTCCATTAAAGGTCTGATATGTTTTGTCTTAATGTGGTGGATGGCAGAACCTAGTTAGTGAAGGCAGGTTTGGGGGTCCTGGGGTGGCCCTCTCCCTGCCCTGTAATACCACAAAGGGAAGAGGTTCACAAGAGGTGCCACTTGGATGCATATCTGATTCTCCATTAGACTCCATTCATGAGGCTGTTTGTTAGAAACATCAATCTCAGGCCTCCCTGGTGGTGCAAGGGGTTGAGCACTACACTGTGGGGCTTCCACAACCACCGCAGTGCTGAGCTCAATCCCAGCCATGGAGGGGACCCACATGGCACAGCAGACCTCTCCTGCCTTGCCTGCTGCTCCCCTCAGCAGTGTGTTTCAGTCCATCTGCCTGTTCTGCTCCCAGCAATGTCTCTGGTGAATCTTCTCACCTCCCATGACTCTGGCCTGTACCCCAGCTACTGGATGCATAAATAAATAAAATCTTTTTTGAAAAAATAAATATCAATCTGCTACCCTTTCTCTTGGTAGCAGTCAGCATGTCCATAGGTTAGTTTTTTGTACATGGCATCTAAGCAGCTCCTAAGACTTACTGATATTTTTGAATTACTAAAATTTCATTTTTTCTTGAAGGGGTTTCCTGGATTCTTATGGAAAGGTCAGTTTGGTGGCTAGGTGAGTCCAGGCAAAAGACTTAGCTCTAAGTGACTTTCTCAGGATTATTAATTTAGATAATATTTATTGAACATTTATCCTGATCTGAAAAGATTTAGTCTTTAAAAAGTCTAATGGAGCTCCAGTCACAGTACAGATTCTGCCCAAAGAACAGGAAACACTCCGTGAATAAAGGCAGCAAGGGAAGAAGAAAGGTGCCTGCTGACAAGGTCCATGCATCTCCACTTTATATCAGACTTCAACTTGTCATCCTGTGAACAGCACACCTCAACAGTGCAAGCATGCTGTCTCCAAACCCTCACTCAGCAGATATTAAAGTAACTACTCAATATAAACCTTCATGTCCAACAACAAACATATGGGTAATTATGGTTTCAAGATGGCAGATTAATTTTAAAGTATAGTTTGATAGTCTTTAACAGTGCAAAAAATTGAAAGAAAAAAACTCAAAACAAGTAATGACTTTAAAAGTCATTACAATGAAAAAAACCTGAACCACAGAAAGGTGGAGTTGAGCCAGATCACTTCCTTTGGTCAATAATAGGCCGATGACTGTGTCATTAAGAAAAGGACTTCTTGCAAAGGAACAGTTTAATCCCAGGAAAAGGAAAGAGTAAAAAGGTTACATTAAGGGAATCAGGGATAATCTCTATCAATTACCCAGAGCCTTTCCTGTTGGGGAAGTCTCAAAAGAAGAACAGGAAAAGAGCTGGGTCATGATCCAGGTGCTTATGTTTTGTTTCATGATCCAGGGGTTTGGCAGTCTGGCTTGTAGGTAAGTGGAGAGAGCTAAAACTACAAGTGCTATATACCACTCCCCTCCACCACCACCCCCTCCCCCAGTAAGCAGATAATTGTAGAGTAAGCCAACACTGACTCAAGAGACATCCAACATTGAGGCAGACACAGGGAACTGGCTGGCTGAACAAATCAAATCGCATAGACTCCAGGTAGCTGGAACATCTGGAAGGACTGGCAAGTCAAATTCAGAAGAGACTGAGCTTACTTCTCTGGCCCGGGAGCCAATGTGGCCTTCCTGAAGAGCCCAGCTGTCCTTGTGCATTGCAAGCGAGGTCTCTTAGGCAACAGGGACCTGGCCTATGGTCCACCTGAATTAAGTGTCTCTCAGTCCTGGAATGGGATTAAAGAGCACCTAGTCAAACGTCCTAGGTTTCAAAGGATGCAGTGACTTCCTGAGGTCAGAGTAAGCTGGCAGCAGGGGAGGGCATTCAACTCAGCGCTGACTGCATCCTGTCAACCCTGCCCCCACTACTTCACAGTCCACCAAGTTCTGTCATGTCTGCGTTTTTGTTTTTATGGAAAATCAAAACTTAGGAGAATCCAATGTTAGTTTTCCAAAAATAACTGACATAAAATTAACTGGTACCTACTAGGCAAGAGCATAAATATTTTTTGTATTATTTCAAGCAATTTTTACTTGAACAGTTCTTTACTAGGAATTTGAAGCCAAGCATTCAAGGAAAGAATTTTTCAAAAGCCAACCGGTGAATGAAAGAAAATTGACTATAATGGAGTTGCTAGCAGACAGTGAAATGTTAGCTTGGAAAGGAAGAGACTTGAAGTGTAACTTATGATAATTTCAAATGTACCAACTGAGATCATTATTTTAAAAGACGCTAAAGTGAGTACTTCTGTTACAACAAAAGAAGCCCTCTGATTTCCCCCCATATACCAAGTTTGCATCTTTGGGATTAGAACATTTGCATAACTCAAATTCATAAAACACAGAGAGGACTGAAGCCAGAGCTTTTTTTTTTTTTAAAGGATTTATTTATTTATGCACACAAGTGCTGGGGTACAGGCCAGAGGTGTGTGTGTGTGGGCGGGGTGAGGGGATTCACCAGAGACAGAGTGGGGAGCAGAGCAGGTAGACTGACTGAAATACACTGCTGAGGGGCGCAGCAGGTGAGGCAGGCGAGGTTTGCTGCGCCATGTGGGTCCCCCCTCCCTGGCTGGGTTTCGCACTCAGCACTCAGTGGCTCAACCCCTTGCACCACCAGGGAGGCCCCGAAGCCAGAGCTTTTTAACAGAGCGCTCCACCCCTGTTATCCTGATGGTCAGACTATCACACATATAGCCCTGTTTTCAAGGTATCATGGAGATACTGCTACATCAAGATACAGTGATAGGCAGAGATCAACCAAGCTTCAGAAATACTGGGTTTCCAAGCCCCACAACCCTACTTCAGTTTTAGCCTCAGCAGAAAGTGTGCCTGAGATCAGGGTCTGACAGCCAAAAGGTGGTTAGATTTGGGGGTCATGTTAACAGCTAACAGATGAAGTTATAGATTAACTCATCACTGGCATTAGCTAGTTAATGTACAATCTGTAGGTAACTTCAATAGTTCTGGCACAAGTTCAGAGGAAAAAAAGCAGTGTTCCAATTTCTTAAAATTTAGAAAGTAGTAAAAAGGAATAACTACTTACATGTGCAACCAACATGGCTAAATGTCTAAATAATTATGTTGAGTGAAAGAAGCCAGATTAAGTAATATAGACTATGTTTTCATTCATATAAAACGCTACTCGTTGTTAGGGACTTGGGGAGGGACACGAGTGGAGAGAGGAAGGGCTTCAAAGAGGCATGAAAGAACTTGGATATGTTCATTATCTTGATTGTGGTGGTGGTGGTATAGGTCAAAAATCACCAAATTACACACTTTAAATAGGTGCAGTTTACTGTATGTCCATTATACATCAACAGTTTTTTTTTTTAAGGTTTTAAATTTTTTTAAAATTTATTTATGCATACAAGAGCTGGGGTACAGACCAGAGTTATAGGAGGAGAGAGAATCACCAGAGACAGAATGGGGAGCATAACAGACAGATTGACCAAAATACATTGCTGAGGGGAGAATGTGGGTTCCCTCCCTGGCTGGGATTGAACTCGCACTGCAGTGGCTGTGGAAGCACCACACTGCGGCAACCCAACCCCTTGTGTCACCAGGAATGCCCTTCAATAGCCTTTTTTTTTTTTTTAAATGGGTAGAGAGAGAATCCACAAATAATATTTTCCCATTATTGCCTTTCTTGGTAAAAAGCAAAACTTACGACACAACTCCATCATATGAATGCTGTTGATTTTAATTAACATAGTAAAACTCTAAAACCAGTTTTTAAAAATCTGAACTGAGCAAGATAATCTAATATCTAAGACTATCTCAGTATTCTAAAATAAATCCACTCTCAATGAATCTGGATGAATGTTAAAGTGAGACTATGAAGGTCTCGTGGACTCCGGAAAGCAGGCAAATTCCAGGTCAGTGTTGATCAGAGAATATTACATCAGCATAAGGATGATCAGGATGTGGGAGAGGTGTCTGTACTTGTAACTGCTCCTCAGTCAGGGGGGGGGGGGGGGGCCCAGNGGGGGGGGGGGGGAGTCCAGTGGCCTGAAGGGATTTCTTTTATTCCTTATTCTATCACTTATTAAATAGATGCCCTTGGGCAAGTCACTTCATATCTGATCCTCAGTTTCCTCATGTGTAGAACTGGGACAGTGAAAGAACTTTATAAGGTAGTTGAGGGGATCAAACAGTTCATGGGTGTAAAGTGCCTGGCATAGTTGGCACATAGTCACCACTAATTAATGGCAGCTATGATTACAACTCATTGATCTAGTCTTAAATGAGTAATGGCACTAAGAAGTGTTGATTACTGCAAATCACAGTACTGCTTTGAGAAAGAGCACAACACTTAGTTGTGAACTAGGTCTATCAACGTCTTCAGTTAATTGCTTTAGCTTAAGATCACTAATATGAGTGGCACTGTTTTCTCCTAAACTACCTTCAGTTTTCATTTGGAGCAGAACTGAAACAATCTCCTCCATAATTAGATGGGTCTGCAGAATTTAAATTGCTCCATTGTGATCTTCAACCCCTTCTGGCTCAATTGGGAGTTACACAATTGACCGAAAGAATCAAATAGCTCCTGCCAAGTGTTACAAGAAATTCACACCTGGTGGAGTAAGTGGAAAAAAAAAAAAGGCCATTAATACTTGGTAGTGGTTTCCTATCAAGAAGTGGAATTTATTTCTCACCCTTGGAAGCTAGGGTCAAGTGACTTGCTCTGGCCAATCAGTATGTTAATGAATACAAATGGACATGAGGCTTAAAAAGCGTCTATGCATTGGGTCTCCCATCTTTTGCTATGAAGAAGACTGGACTAGCATTCTCGATGATTTTTAATGGAAAGGAACTTTAATATAATTAGGGTATAATACAGAAAGGATAAAGAACATAGTTATTAAGTTAAGCATTTAAAGTTACCCATCTTCTTGAGGGTAAAAGTTTAGCTAAATAGCATTGGCCTAAAGCAAGACCCAAAAACCTGCCACAAGTTTAAAGGACTTTGTAGTAGAGACCCATTGAAAATGGTTAGAAAGAGACAAATTTGGGAGGAAAAGGGCAAAATTAAAGATGAAAGCTGCCATGGTTAACTTTTTTTTACAAGTTTTTCACCCACATTTGTTTTAACTAGTTTAAAATTAAAAAGCAAGCACAGCGGCCTCCCTGGTGGCACAGTGGGTTAAGCAACGCACTATGAAACAAACCGCAGCCACTGCAGCACAAGTTCGATCCCTGCTGCCGGCCAGGGCGGGGACCCACATGGTGCAGCAG
>JAGFMF010011483.1:303453-354763 GCA_019455555.1 Galemys pyrenaicus | reverse complement strand
CCTCTGGCCTGTACCCCAGTGCTTGTATGCATAAATAAATAAATCTTTAAAAAAAAAAAAAAAAAAAAGCAAGCACAGCTTTTGTACATGTCTTTTTGCTCCACATGCTTTACGTTTCCTTGCTACTTTCTTTTTCTTCCCTTTCTTCTGTCCTCCTCTTTGCAAAATTTTCTTTTCCTGCTCAGCTCTACCCACTTAAAACAAAACCAAAATTCTAAAATTTCCCCCTTTCCTGGGGACCACCCTGTTACAGTTCCTTTTGCTAACTCTTACACAGTCCCTCTTACAAACTCCCTCCTAATGATTTCCAACTTTTCTTACCAGTCTTGACCCTTTTCTTGCATTTCAGGGCTCCAATTCAACATGACCAAGCTCTAAGTCACCAGATTTCTCTCAAACCTATAGTGCCTTCTCAGATTAAAGGAAGCACAATTGTGTAAATCTAGAAACCCTAGTCTTCTCCTATTCTCATAACCTAGATTGTTCCCCTTTCCACATTTAGTTTGCTTAGTACTTCCATAACAGATCGTTCAAGCAGGCTTTCCCTTGCATGGCTGCTACAGGGAAACCAAGAATTTTCCTGTTTCCAATCTTGTTCTACTTCACATACATGAATCAGATGATTTTAGTTCCTTCTGATGTTAAGTTTCCTTCTCAACCTTTTGAGTTTCAAGGTCCAACTCCTTAATGTTCCAGACTCTCACTACTCTGGACTCAGTCTACCTGGCCTACTTCTTGAACTATCTGTCTCCAAGTACCATGAGCTCCAACCACACAGTCACCCAATTTCTGAAAGAAAAATAAGACACATTAACAACTCTTGCTTAGGTTATTTCTTTTGGTTCAATCACTTTCATAGACCATTCCCTACCTCTCAAAGGCCTTTTCATGCACAAGAACCCACCTAAGAGGCTCCTTTCTCTACAAAACCTAGTCCAGTTTTTCCAGAACCCTCTATACCATGTAGTTTCTGCATGAGTTCCTCTTATAAACCTTTGCTTCACTCACCATGGTTAATGGTATGAATGTAAGTTTCCTGTTTTCATGTACCATAGTCTGAGGATGGCCATATGTCCTGTCCCTAACATAGCTAGGATAGCCCCGGTCAATGCCTGTTTCCCCACACAATAATGTGACATTTCCTCCCATTCTCCAAAGTCCCACTTGGATGACAAATGATATAGTAGTTGGCACAAATCAGAGACATGAAAGAACTCTACTAATCCAACCAATCTCTGATTCTACTTCAAACATATTCTTGACAAGACAATACTGTCTATGTTCACATTGGATTCATGTACTCTTCCACACACAAGCTCCCTGTATTTCTTCAATGGTTTAAGAATCACTCAATGGGCCTCCCTGGTGGCGCAGTGGGTCGAGCAACGCACTGTGAGGCAAACCTCAGCCACTGCAGCACGAGTTCGATCCCTGCCGCTGGCCAGGGGGGTACCCACATGGCGCAGCAGACCTCTCCTGCTGTGCCCGCTGCTCCCCTCAGTAGCGTGCTTCTGTTGATTTGCCTGTTCTGCTCCCCGCTTTCTGTGGTGAATCCTCTCACCACCCCCACACCTCTGGCCTATACCCCAGTGCTTGTATGCATAAATAAATGAATCTTTAAAAAAAAAAAAAGAATCACTCAATGGAGGTCACAAACTCAACTGCCCAAAGGGGTCAGGCATAAAGATGGCAATGCATAAGCTGCTGTAGTGTGAAGAAAGCAGTTGAGTGGTAGGGACTGTGGCACACTGGGCAGGACAGGCCTGTCCAAAGGAGGCAGCTTCTATACCTACCAGGCTACCTTTACCAGGAGAAATTGGGCACCAGAACTTCCAGACCTAATTTTTCCAAGGAAAGGTAGAACCATGGGCCTTTATATTAAATCTTTCTACTGGGACTGTGCAGGAGAGGAAAATGGGCTCAGAGAAGCTCCCTGCTTTGCTCTGGGGAGACTAAACTGAGAGGTCCAAGTAGGCACTGGCTTCAAGAGGATCCTGTGAAATTAGATTACTTCACACTCACCAGGGACCAATGTTGACCTAATAGGACAGAAGAGACAGAGGAAATTCAACTTAGGAAAACAAAAGGATGAGGGTGGGAAGAGGTGCCAGGGGTGCAAATGGTGGTTCATCGCCACACGTAGAGGGCAACAGCTGATTGCTGTGGGTCTAGTTGTGGGAGACACAGGCAAGGGTGCTATGGTGAGCCTGACAGACAGGGTCCCCAGTGAAGAAGGACAAAATTCAGAAAGGCATGATCCTACTACCTACTTCAGGGAGAGGGTGACATGGGAACCGAGAGGATACAGTCAAGCCATGTTGGAACATGCTGAGGTTGCACTGAAGGTCCAGCAGAGCAGCAGGTCTGCGGCCCAGAGACGAGGGCCAGCAGTTCAGACACATGCTTGAATTACATTCACACAAAGCACTCATCAGGAACCATGCCCTTCAGGACCCTGCCCCATTCACTCAAGGCCCATTAACAGATTAGTTCTCCCTGGTATACAGCACTATCTATTGAAAAGTGGAAACTGCACATTTAACACCCAGAAAGTAATGGAGAGAACAAAAAAATTTAAAAAACAAAACAAAACAAAAAAACTACTAATGGGAACCTTAGTCCTCAGGGGAATACTACACCACAGACAGAAAACAAATCTTCAGAACCCAACTGTAGAGTCATGGAAGACCTTTTCTTCCTATCAGATACAGAATTCAAAATTGCCATGAAAAAGAAATTCAATGAAATAGACAACAAAGAAAAGGTGATCAAACGTGTACAAGAAAATTCAGGGGGAAAAAAAATGAATGTCCTGCAAAATAAAACTAAAGTTTTAAATAACAAAATAATGGCGATATAGGATGTAAAAAGATCAGTAAGAAATATAAAACTGTGCAGAAAGCTATGGAAGTAGAATAGATCAAATGGAAGATCAAATCATTGACCTTGAATTCAGGTGGAAGAAGAACAGGACATAAAGGGGAAAATATGAGGAAATACTTTAAGAATTGTCTGTCTCCATAAGGAAAGGCATAGAAGTATAATGGGCATTCCAGAAGAGCAAGAGAGACAGAAGATAACTGAAAATTACTTAAAGAATAGAAGAAAACTTACCAAACCTGGAGAAGGAACTAAACACACTCATCCATGAAGTTAAAAGGACACTATGTTACAGAAACAGAATGCCAAGACACATAACAATTAAACTTCTAAGAATTCAAGACAAAGAAAGAATATTGAAGCTGGTTAGTGATAAGTTGGGTCCTGTAAAGGGACCCTGACCAGGCTTACATTTACCTTCTCTAATGAAAAAACTCTACAGACAAGGAGGATGAAATGATGTGATTAAATCACTTAAAGACAAAAACTGCCAGTCATGATTATTCTATCCTGCAAGGCTCTAAGATGAGGGAGAAATAAAGGCCTTCTTAGGCAAACAAAACTGAGGGAGTTTGCAAACACTAGACCTCCTCCCTCCAAGAATGTTGAAAGGAGCTCTTGTATCTAAATCAAAGAGAAGAACACCCACAAAGAACTCAACAAGAAAACAGAACTTCCATCAAAGTTTCAAGGGCATTCTTCAAAGAAACAGAACAAACATTACTGAAATTTATATGGAACCTCAAAAGACCTTAAATAGCCAAAGAAATCCTGATAAAAAACAGGAATAGTGGCATTATACGCTGAGATCTCAAACTATACTATAAAGCTACAATGATCAAAACAGCATGGTACTGGAACAAACCACACAGACGAATAGAATGTTAAAAGCCCAGAAATAAACCCACAACTATATGGACAGCTAATCTATATAGCAAAGGAGTCAAGGCTATACACTGAAGCAAGAAAAGCCCCTTTAATAAATGAAGTTGGGAAAAACCAAACAGCCATTATGTGAAAAAGTGAAATGAGACCACTATCTCACACCATACACAAAAAAATCAACTCAGGATGAATAAAAAAACTTGCAAGACCTGAAACTATACATAGAAGAAAACAAAGGCAAAACACTCCTCAACACAGGCTTCAGAGATATCTATGGATTCATCTCCAATGGCAGGAAAACAAAAGAACATATAAACAAGTGGCACTACAGCCAATTAAAAGTCTTCCGCACAGTGAAAGAAACCATCAACTAAAACCAAAAGACACCTGATTGGAGGAAAATATTTGCATAGCATGTATCCAACAGTGAGACAATATCCAAGATCAGCAAAGAACTCACATAACAGAGGGAAAACAACCCAAACAAAAAATAGGCAAAAGAGTTAAACAGGCATTTATCCAAAGACTTACAGTTGGCCATCAGGCACGTGAAAAAATGCTCATTATCACTTATGGTCAAGGAAAGGGAAATTAAAACCACAATGAAATACCATCTCATACCTGTGAGAATAGCCCATATCAAAAAGAACAGAAACAAGTACTGGTGAGGATATAGGGGAAAAGTAATATTCTTATACTGTTTGAGTGAATGTAGATGGGTCTAGTCCTTAGAAGACAGTATGGATGTGTCTTAAAATATTAAAGATGGATTTTCTGACAGATCTGAGCAGTTACTGTTTGCTGCCAGGGTTTCCACTTAAGAGGCAAGAAAAAAATGTTTTCATACTTTGATTTTGGCAGCCAAGATTGAATATATATATTTATATATTTATTTAAAAGATTTATCTATGCATACTAGAACTGGGGACAGTTCTGAGGTTTGGGAGGTGAGAGCGTTCACCAGAAACAGCGTGGGGAACAGAACAGGCAGACTGTCTGAAATACACTGCTGAGTGGAGCAGCAGGTGAAGCAGGGAGGTCTGCCTGGGGATCCAATTGCAGTGGCTGTGGATGCTTCACAGTGCTTAACTCCTTGCACCACCAGGGAGACCCCTGAGTGGGCGTTTACAAATGAAAAACAAGGAGAAGAAAAAGGAATCTACTATAGGATCCAGCAATTTCACACCTAGGTATTACACAAAGATTAAAAAAACACTAATTTGAAGGGAAACATGCATACCTATGTTTACTGTAGTACTATTTATAATAGTTAAGCTATGGAAACAACCTAACTGTCCAAATTTAGATAAGAGGATCAGGTAGTATGATATGATCTATACATACACATATACAATGGAATACCACTCAGCTATCAAAAAGGTTAAACTCTTGCCATTTGTAACAATATAGACAGGACCAGAGGACCATGCTAAGCAAAATGTCAGAAGTAAAGACAAATATCTGATGGTGTTGCTTATATGTGGAATATAGAGAAACGAAACAATGGAGCAGATACAGTCAAACTAAAAGCAAACCCTAGAATACTGATTATAGAACTGAGGCTACTAGAGAGAGAGGTAGGAAAACAAAATGGGAGGGAACACAATGGACTATGGGGATGGACTATGAGTGCTCCCATAGTGGGTGTGGTGTAGTAACAACACCAGAAGGCAGGGATCCTATACCCTGAAAATACGAACAATGATGTAAAATGTTACATCAATGAAAAAAAAATTTTTTAAACCTTCCAATGGAAGTGTTAATTGATTCTTAAAATACTATGCTAGTGTACTCCAAGTAGGGGTGGCCCGAGAGGCTCCACCAGAGACAGAGTGGGGAACAGAACAGGCAGATCAACTGAAACACAGTGCTGAGGGGAGCAGCGGACTAGGCAGGAGAGGTCTGCTGTGCCATGTGGGTCACCTTCCTGGCCAGGGGCAGGGATCGAACTGGTGCTGCAGTGGCTGCGGTTTGCCTCGTAGTGTGTTGCTTAACCTATTGAGCCACCAGGAAGGGCCTGACAATGATTTAGATACAGCAACCCTACTCAGTTCAGAGTTCCCCAGGTCTCACTCAGCTGGGGAAAGAATAAATAAATAAATAAATCAGAATATGAAAAATGTCACTTGACACCCAGGTTAATCAGTAATCACTTTTAAGTACTAAGAGGTCACTCAGCTATTAAGGAAGAAATACACTTCTACTTCCATTGCCTTTAACGGATAATCTACAAAAATCCTTAAATTCAAGCTCCATCTCTAGTTTCAATAAATTAACTCTTAAATTTTAGCCTAATAATCTTCATTGAACAAGGGAAAGGATGGACTCAGGCAGGCTTTTTCTACTGTAATTATTCAGTGTTAACAAGACTTTACTTAGCAGAACAAAGGAAGTGGGTTCTAGTAGAGCCTTTTCATTGCTAGAGCCCCCACCCATTGCCTTTTTTTCTCATTCACTTTTTCTAAAGAAAGTTCCCTGAGCCATTATAACCTAAGCCATTATCACCTTTCAAGGTGATAAAATACCACTTCTTCCCAAATGCATCTATCATGGACTGAGAGGAGACTTCCTTTCGTTTAGTCTCTAGCTTTCATGTGAACATGAGGTCAGTGTACTGGGAAGCTCTGCACAGACTGTGACAATGACCTTTGCCAGTACTGGAGATATTTAGTAATGATCAATTGACCTCTTGCAACATTAGTTTGGAATATAAAGAACAACCTTTATCATCCACGCCACTTTTAGTTTTGATCAGTTTCCCCTTCTCCTCCCCTTCTTAAAGTCACTAGGAGAGAGAAAGAAGACCGGAAGGCAAAACCCAATTTTGATTAAACTTCAGATTTGTTAGATTACAACTAAGTTTTTAAAAAAGCCTGTATGATAACTTTAAGACAATTATTAGCATAAAGACTTGCATAAACATCCTTTCCATATGGCAAAGCATATTATATAACTTCCAGAGGGTTTAAAAGCAACTGACATAGAACAATCAAGAAGATAATATTTAACAATATACTTAAAATAAGCCGTTAACTTTCTGCAAGACTTAAGTGTCCTCATTTTACTCAAGCAGGTAGGACTTACTTGTAAAGAGCCATTTGATGGCTAGAAAATGACAGGAGTAACAGGAAACAACAGAGCACATCTTCACATAGCAGATGTGCTGAAGAACTGATGACAGAGTTGGTAGATGCATAGGAGGCAGGCACACTCTGATGTGGTGATAAAGAATGTGTGGGAATGCCTTCCTCTTGTCTTCCAGAAACCTTGACTCTAGACTCACAACATAAGACAGACTGCGCAGACACCCCACATACCCTCTCAGACCTGTGCATAACAATCTGTAGTTAGCCTGCTGTGTCTGTCCTTGCTGGTTGTCTGTTTCCCCTCTACTGTCTGTGGGCCCCACAGGGCAGGGTACTTGTCTGAGTTACTTCTGTATCATCTGCATCTCCATAGGAGATGCTTAATATAGGAGGTACTTAATGAATGTACACACATAGGAGGTACTATATACATACAGGAGGTACTTAATGAATGTAGACATGAATTCCAAAGAGGCCTTCTGCACTGAGCTAGAACAGGGAACTGCTTAGACTCTAGCTCACTGCATCCTTTTGGTGCAGCAGAGAGGCTGGGCATCTCTGCTTCCTGTCAAATGAGGGAGTTGCTGTAAAACAGTTGGTCTGTGAGCTCTTGAGCCCTGATCCCTACCCTAGCTTCTGTGTGGTGTCGTTGCTGAACTGCTCTCAGTTCAGGAATCCAAAATACAACAAGACTCACGTCACCCAAGCCTCTTACATCTCAAAAGCCAGAGGACTAGTTCACTGTGGGCATGAAGGGCAAAAATGACTTGAGATGACTGACATCGAAGATGCCACTATTATTAATTTCCTTGTTTAAATAAAAAAGCATTTTAAGAAGGAGGGAGAGGAGACAAACCAAATGCAAGAGAAAAATGGTTGCAATTACAGTGACACTTCTCGCTCTTTATGGGGCAAACTTTTGGCTAGGAACCTGCTACTATCGTCACAACAGCACGCGGGATGTCTGCATGACTTAATGGCAACATGGAAATGGCCAGGAAGAAGGAAAATACAGGGGAAGATATTTAGGGAACAATAATAAGACTATAAAGACTTTTAAACTGTTTCTTTTCCTGACCATGAAGATATTTTTAACATTAACAATGCTAGGCTGTCCAGGAAATGGCTATCACCAACATTCTGTGATGCCCATGGTTGCTTATGATAGAATGGTGCCTTCTCTAGCCCAGGCCTCCAGGCCCACCTTATCCAATTAATTCCTCATGCCCATGTGGCAAAGCAGTATGCCATAAATCCAGTACCGTTCAGTTTATTCTGTATCATCACACTTGCAGCACTACAAACGCAATCTAGAAACCTATGACAGAATTTGGTCTTGACAATTTTGAGTCCTTTTCCCAAACTAATGTCATAAGTTTGGTAGGCAATGATCTAGCTGTTCATTAGGTAAAAGTGCAAGTTGACATGCAAATTATCAGGTTCTCACCACCTTTCAGTTCGATATAGCTTTAAATTAGCTGTAACTCAGCAAAGAGTTTCTGTAACAAAGAGAAAAGTTGTCTCTTAAGCATCACACATCCCAAAGAGCAACAGAATAAATCGAGGGCATAATGGTAAGGTTTACTTTTGTTTTACCCTTTTTAAAGGATTCACAAGGCATCTAAAAACTCAGTTTTCCTTTTATGCCTGGAGCTGCCTGTTTGCTTGGAACTTTAAGCAGCTTGTATGAGTCCCACTGAAAATTAAACCAAGAAGTTGGACCAGGGACAGTTACTAGCACTGAAGAGATACTTGTCATTGTTGTCGTCATTTTACCAGGCAGCAAACAAACAGATTGGGTCATTTTTCTCTAACAAGCTGCAGCAGCCTAACCACAAGCACAGATCTGAAAAAAGAAACATTTGGAGATTCTCTGAAACCTAACTTTAGACAGTATGAGCAAGCTGAAGACTTCTGGGAAGTAAATGCAGAGGATATATCCACATAGCATGTGACCACTAGGAATGGGTGGCTCTCAGCGGCAATCGGCTTCTCACCAATGTGGGAGAGGAGTAAGGCTGTCGGGTTAGGAGTGCACATATGCAGGCGTGGAACGATGATGTCTGCAGGTTTTGCTTATAATTCCAAGGATAAAACTGGTGTGTAAAGAGAAGCTGCAGGTCCAGAAAGAGTAGGGCGGGAGGAAACATGTATGGGAGCTGCAGATACGTCTCTGTCCCTCATGGAGCTGTGAATATTAAAAGACCTGAGCTGGACAGAGCCAGCCCAGGGTTCAGTTTGAAGTAGCTGTTAGGTGACGATGAAATGAGGAGCAAACATAAGCACTTTTCCCACATTTGACTCAGAAGAGTGTAATTTTCTCTCGCGTATTTTTGAAGTCATTTAGGCATAAGCATCCTCTACTTAAGTAGCAAACTTAATGACAAATGACAGTCCTCGACATTGCATAAAAAGTCAGTCACACAAAATTCTCACACACTCATGCCACAATTACCAATGTGAAGGATGATGGATAAGTTAAAGAACAACAACTACCCAAAGAGGCCAAAAAGGTACATCGCTGTATTAATTTTAGGTCTCTATGAATGTCTAAAATTGGTTCTATAATTAACCAAACAAAAGCCCAATACTTTGGGTGCCGAGAATTCTGCTCCTTTGCTTTTCTTGGACCAACGAGAAATTAAAATGAGGGAGATCATCACTTCTAAGCCCCTGAGGGTACCTGGATGAGTCGAGGAGGTACTTACAACAAAACAAAACTGGTGCATGCAGTTTCCCCACATGTGCACTGCTGTTGCATATTCTGAAAACTAAAAGGTGATCAGTTGGAAAGTGTGCGTGGCCCCCATGCTTCACAGCGTGGACCAAACAGGCAAAGAATCGTATGGAAGAGACAAAAGGGTCCTGCCTCCCTCCCATTTCAAGCTCAACCTTGGCCTTCGCAACTCAGAGCTGTAGTTCTCCTAACTGCTTTTTATGTTGTTCACACTTCAGTTCTCCTTTGGGATTTAAGAAACTTCACTTGCAGTATAAGCATGGATTTGACTGTGTGTGCCATGGGGTGAGGGCAGCAGAAGATCCAAATTGGCCAACAACTTCAAAAGACAGGCCGGTCCAGGTGACCCAGCCTCTCCCGCCCAGATCAAGCTCTTTGTTTTAGGTTAGATTGGTGGCAGGGTCCTCCGGCTGTGGTGGGCCCACATTGTCAGCTTGTTGCTTCTTTCCCAAAAGAGGATCTTGTTACAAAGAGAAGTTGGAAATTTCTTTGCACACAAGCAGAGACATGGCGGCCCTGCAAAGGCCCCAGGGTAAGGATTAAAGAAAAACAAAATAGAAACCCTTCCATCTCTAATTAGGGTCTTCATTTGCCAAAGTGCCATTCCCCAGCAGGAGGATTTACATTCAGGCGGTTGCTTGGAGTAACTTGGAAAACGTCTCCCAGCAGGTTGGTTCCTCGGTTCAGGCTCCTTTGAGCCAACAGTTTCTGGTTACTTGGAGGAGAGCTGCCTGCATATTGTTTTAACTGGCCTGCCTTCGGCAGCCAGCTTAGCTGTGTGAACAATCTCCCATTCAGAATCCAAAGATAAAAGCACAGTTTGGTTGAAAATCTCTTTTTTTTAACTTGGGAATTATAGGTTTGGAGCTACATTATTTCTCTCATACACAGGAGTGTTTTTTCCCCTCTGCTTTGGTTCACCGCCAGCAAAGGCTGCATCCTGGAGTCCAGCCAGCCGCCAGCCTCCACTTCCTCGCCATTCACACCGTGGGGCCGGTGGCAGCTGGCCATGGAGACAGACAGAAGCTCCCCATCTGCAAGAAGTTGACCACAGGACAGTGCAGCCAGCTTGCTGGACCCCTGCAGCCAGCCTACGGCACCTCCTGTGCAGTTCCTTATCACTCTTTGTATTCCCCAATGCACATCATCTAACGTATAGTATCAAGGCCTAGAGAGCCAGGAAGCAAGGCTTCTCTTCCTTTCTGGAATTTTGAGGACAACAGTAAATTATAAGCCAAGACTGAGTTGTAAGATGTCTATGTGTAAAAAAAAATGTTAGGTGAAGATGAACTAAGGAGCAAGCACAAAAAGAAAGAAGAGACACCAAAAGTACAGGCGGTGAAAGAAAAAAATAGGGTAACTAGACTTCGTCATATTAAAAATTTCTGTGTTAATCACAGGCTATTATTAACAGAGTGAAAAAACTGACTCATGGAATAGAAAGTATTTGCAAGGTCTATATCAGATAAAGGGTTAATAGCCAGGATACAGAAAGAATTTCTACAACTTAAAAACAAAACAACTAGATTTAAAAACTGACAAATGACTTAAATGGTCCTTCTCTGAAAAAGATGTACAAATGACAAATAAGCCCACGAAAAGATGCTCAACATCAGTAATCATAAGCAAAATACAATCCGCACAGTGAGAAACCACTCCTTAAGAATGTTATTATTAAAAACAAACAGACAAACAGAAAAGAAGTATTGATAGGATGTGCGGAAACTGAAACCCTTGCACTTTGCTGGTGGGAATATAAAGTGGTAAAGCTTGTGGAAATCGGTACGGTGATTTCCTCAAAAAATTAGAAGCATATGATTACCACATGATCCAGCAATTCCATTCCTGGGTGTATGTCCAAAAGGACTGAAAGCAGGGTCTTGAGGTGACATCTGTACACTTGTGTTCACAGTAATATGATTCACAATAGCCCAAAGATGGAAACAACCCAAGGGTCATCAATGGATGAAGGCATTAAAAAAATGTGGTGTATTCACAATGGGATATCAATCAAACATTTAAAAAAAGGGAAATTCTGATACATGTTACAACATGGATGAACCCTGAAGACATCAGAAGTGAAAAGCATACCAAAGGACAAATAGGTGACAACTTCTGGGAGGGATCTAGAGTAGTGGCATTCACAGGGCTAGAAAGTAGAATGGTAGTTGCCAGGATCTGGCGAGCAGGGGATATGGGAAGAGCATGTAATGGGTATGGAATTTCGGTTGGGGAAGATGAAAATCCATCCAGAGATGGTGATGGCGATGGCTGTACCATAATGGGAATATGTATGTGTAATGCTACAAAACTGTACATTCAAAATGCTTAAAATGGTAATTTGTTATATGTAACCACAACTTAAAGAGAAAAAGAGAGGATTCATGGTAAAAAGAATCAGTACAACAGAGAAGGGAATTAGTGCCTTGTGTTTATTTTATGTCAGTTGGGCAAGTTCTACCAAATACCTTCTTAATTCATTTACATAAAAATTTTCTGGGATTTTAAATTTAAGGTCTCTAATACATTAAGTTTTATTCCTCTCTCTTACTTAAACTGTCATTGAACCCACAATGTATAACGAACAATATCAAAGAACTGTCCAAACTGATGATCTATTCTTAGTGTAAGCACATGCTGTTCCCTCTGCTAGGAGCCTGCTTCTCCTTTGGCCTGCCACTTCAGGCACGCCCTGGAAATGACTTACCTATTGAGGGTATCTTCTTGGCCACTAAAATCATGAGGCTTGGACAGGTACTCTTTCTGAGCACCTGGGACACATCATGCATTATAACTGCTCCTGGCATCACCCTGCTGGAATGTCCTCCTCTCTTTTTTCTACTCCAGACCCCTCCATTCTTGAAAGCTGAATTTCATTTCTTCTGTTGAAGCCTTTCCTGCCAAACCACTACTGGCCTAGAAAGATTTTAAAGAGGAAGTACAGTCTAAGCAAAGACCTGAAGGAGTTCATTCTGATTCTTTCCTCATGCTGGTCCTATAGGACCTAGAAGGGTGGGTGGAGTATTGCTGCTCACTGAACTTCAAGGGACCAGGGCAACCAGGGCAAAGGAATGTTTGGCTAACTATAGCTCTGAGACATCAGAAAAATGTGGCATCCTGCAGATGTAACATCCATACTTCAAATTACAAACTCTAACCCAGTAATTGAATAAATCTTCTTGGTTAAAAAACAAACAAAAAAACCAACCTTTTGTTTATCACAGATCCTGAACTAAAGAAACAACTGAGTGCTCAGAGACATCCAGTTTTCCTAGTTCTTCTATTAAAGCTGTTAACAAGGATAATCTTCTTCTTAAGAACCACTAAATCCAAGACAAGCACCATTACCAACGTACTCTCCATCTGCACAGATCCAAAGAAGACTCAGACCATTCCATGGCCCTCTCCTTTATGGAAAAAAGACCACTTTTACTCATTCAGTCTTGTTATATGAACTTGGCACTGGGGAGAAAGGAAAGACATAAAATCTGAAAGTTTCAAATGAATCAGGACTATAAGTTTCTCTTTCCTACTCTCTTCCAGAAAAGTACCTAATACTTAAAAACAAACTAACACACACACACACACAAAGTAAATCGTGACACCAGTGAATTTCTGTAAGTCCAGTTAGAACCTGGAGCGTTGGTTCACAGCATGGACTAAGTGAAGTTATCACTTCCAGGGAGATCACATGTGGGGGTTAAGACAAACAGTTCCCCACAGGAATTAAGGCCATGTTGCCATGCTCTAAACACGTGGCCATGGTTCCCTAGCCAGATCCTGAATAGTCAGTGTCTTCAATTCCCACTAGGAGGAATATAATTTGGAACATTAACTCTGCACGCCAAAAGGGACATGGTGATAATGATATTTTTTAATATAGAGAAAATGTGTCACCTTCATATGTCCTTTCTCATCATCTGAGTGTATAAATGATAGAGACACAATCTTGGATTTTGGTAAAAAAGAAAAACAGCTTCTATAGAAGGGACGAATGAGCAAGAGAAAAACAGGAAATAGGAAATATTATAAAAGGCAAAGATAGGCAGCAAATTAAAAGCTACAAGAAAGAGATTATTAAACAAGCAAATTTCAGTAGCACTTTTCATTCACATATTAGGTTTCCAAGTGCCTAAATGCTAAGAAATGAGATAACTGTATTTACCCCAATTTTTCCCTCTAGAATGTTCAAAGTCATCGGACACCTGCCAGTATCCCCATGTGCCTGGCACCCTTACTCTCATTATGGTCCACTGGAAAGGATGGGGGATGGGAGGAGGAAGTGGGCAGCCCAGGGCTACTTCCCAGCTCTGCCAAGACCAGCTGCATGACCACAATGACTCAGGGCCCTCAGCGTCCTCACACCTACATTAATAGGGCAATCTACTACCATTCACCTCCTGGGATATTAAGGATTATGGGTAATGTATGAAAGCACCTGATACACAGTAGGAATGTAATCATGATACCTGCTGTTATGGAGGCAAGTCTCGTCTTTCATTTTGCTTTTCATAGGCAAGCCAAATGCACTAAACTTTTTACATCTCTGTATCCATATTCTAACAAACTTTTCCTAAATCTACCTTTAAAGTACTACATGTGTCCAGTGAAGATGGATAAACAGATACTATTGGTGCAAGAGCACCTTGTGTCTGTAGTTTTAGAAAGCATTTTTCCAGAAAGATGAGTTACATATATCATAGGCATTACAAGAAAGGAGTATTTTTTTCTAATACTATTATAAAGCACATGTCTGAAATTATGCATAATTCCCATCACTACAAACACAGAAAGTCACATGTCAGAACTATTTGGGGGTGCCTGCTGCAGGGAGCCACCAACACCCCAACAGCAGGGATGGGAGAGTCAGCCTAAAGACTGACAAGAAATAATGTGGAAAGAGAACATTAGGGCAAACAGCCTAGTTTAAAGGACAAGAATGTCACCCAATTCCCCACACATATTCTCTGGAGTGCAGGAAGCCCAAGGCAGGACATCTTGAGCTCTGAGCAAGCAGGGTGGGCTTGGCATCTAAACCATCAGTTCTTCCAGCTACATCATGTAAGCAGGCCTCTGAAATCATTAAACTGATTCTTTCTCTTCAGAGAAGAGAATAAATTTCAAACCTGGCTGGTGAGTGCTCTGGCATCTGAGGGCCTGCAGGAGTGAGCAGATACCACTCTTATGACCACAGCGC
Organism: Galemys pyrenaicus; assembly: GCA_019455555.1. Taxonomy (NCBI): domain Eukaryota; kingdom Metazoa; phylum Chordata; class Mammalia; order Eulipotyphla; family Talpidae; genus Galemys; species Galemys pyrenaicus. The sequence goes on along the minus strand of JAGFMF010011483.1, from coordinate 339,978 downwards.
TGGGGACAGGAGGTCAGTCCCCACTTGCCCCCATTCCATTCTCTGCTGGTCCCAAAGATGCAGGTGTAACTGAAAAAGTCCCACATGGCTTCTGAGTCTCAAAACCTGCCCCAATCCAAATCTTCCTTCCCCTCTTCCACTCCAAACAAGACCTCTTTCCTATATGGGGCTCAGGCCTTGCTCTTTTCTTCAATTTCACTAAGACTCCAAAATGCTCTCACTAGCCTGTCATTTCTATCCCCATGCAAATCTACACGAGGACACCTGAAACTCAACCTACTCATGCCTGCCAAGGGCACACATTCATGCACTCTGCTGATATATATTTCTGGGAGGCTGCAGCCCTGTTCGGCAAAGACAAGGCTTTCCTCCTGGCAAGCGAGGGTCAGAGGCCTGGCTGAGAGGAGCTGCTTATTGTGTGGCCGCCTGGGGCAGGCAGCGGCCAGCACTGGGAGGGGAAAGGTTCCCTTTGAAGCACATGGCGCTAAGAGCTTCCCAGTGACCATGGAAACAGGCGCAGTGGGTTCCCAGCCTGAGAACCAGGGAGAGCAGCCGTGATTCAAACACAAAACACACAGAGAGTCTGAAAAGCGGAGACAGGAGGGGCCGGGGTAAGGGGCAGGCAGCCCAGGCTGGCAGGAACTGAGCGGCTCCCTGGTAGGAAAATCCGGCCAATGAAGCCGAGCAGGTTCACGGGGTTTCCTTTTCATTCCCCAGGCTTTCTTCTCACTCCCGTCATTGCCCCTCAGGTCCTATTCAGCACCTCATCAGATCAGTTGAGCTGGGCCTTTGGCTGGCCTGCTGGCAGCGGGGCCTGGAACCAGGGCGGGAGGTGATCAAAGGAGCCGCAGCCGCCCTCCTCCCTCCTCCCCACTGGCCTGCTCGCCCTCCTTGGAAGAGGCCCTGCCAAGGTGATCCAGTGGAAGCCACTGGGGGAGGGCAAGGAAGAGAGACTGCTTTTATGTCTGCCTTTCTGCTAGAAGAGACACAAAACACAGCCTGAATGCACACATGCCATAGCAGGTCAGTGCTCCTGGCTTCTGGGGTATCTCTATTCTTAAGCCAGGCAACAGGGAAATCATGTATGTAGACTGGTGTACTTGAATGTCCAGATCCAAGCCCAAAGACTAGTGACCCTGTGACAGCTGCTTTTGGGTCCTCTTTCAGCGCTGTCCACCTCCCAACCCTCCAATGAATGAGGTTATAGTTATGAGATATTGCACCCTGCTTCTTCAAGGGTTCCAATTTGAGAGGGAGAAAAAGCTACCTGGGATTTTTTTCATCAAGGAAGAGGAAGCGATGTCAATAGAATCTACTAAGGAGGAAAGAACCCCGAATTACTGACGAGCATCTTTTCTCAGTTCTTACTGAATCAGACTCCAACAGTGTCCCCCTGGGCATGCGTCCAGAACCAGTGAGCGAGGTGAGCCCATTTCTCGGCCAGGCCTTGTTCTCAGCACCCAGGAGGGCAGGTTTCAGCCCTGACCAGTGTCTCTCTCTCAAGAAAGGCAGAGTTTGGACAGGTCTGTAATTTGAGAAGCCCATTAGGTGCGTTCTCCCAGTCTTACCTTTGTTGGGCTGCCAAAATATTTACTTGACTTCTTAACTCTAAATCTCTGAAACACACCTGGATTGCCTAAAACAGGCAATTTTCTTATTTTCTCTTCTTCACAGAAGAAAGCCCAACCTAGGCAAAGACGACAATAACCCAGAGGGATCAAGAGGGTGGGGGCCTGGTAAGAGATGCAGCTTTACATGATATAACCACTTCTTAAGGGTTGAGTGTTTACTGGATTTGTCCTTTTCTGGGGGGTGGAGAGGGAGAAGTTACTGGGTAAAGTAAACAGATAAAAGCAATTCCACAGGTAATTCTTTTGCAAAACAAAAGGATTCTATTTTGACCTTTGGAGAAGAAGGTCTCTATGCCAAGGAAAAATTCTGTGTGGTAGTCAACTGCATTAAGAAAAAATACTATCAGGATATAAAAGCACTATAATAGCAGCAAAGGGACTTAAGGCTACATAACAGGAAAATGGGTTTAAACAATACAGTATTTTTTTTTAAAGATTTATTTATTTATGCATACAAGCACTGGGGTACATATAGGCCAGAGATGTAGGGGGTGAGAGGATTCACCACAGACAGAGCGGGGAGCAGAACAGGCAAATCAACAGAAGCACGCTACTGAGGGGAGCAGCGGGCACAGCAGGAGAGGTCTGCTGCACCATATGGGTCCCCTCCCTGGCCAGCAGCAGGGATCGAAGGCAGCAGGGATCGAACTCATGCTGCAGTGGCTATGGTCTGCTTCATAGTGCATTGCTTAACCCACTGCGCCACCAGGGAGGGCCCTAAACAATACAGTGTTTTAGACAAATTTCAGATGACATAAATTATCCAGTAATAACGAATTATACCCCTCCCCCATTTTTTCTGTGTTTCTAGACTCATGAAAGAGAACTTGGGAAAACAGCTTTAGGTCTAGTAAGTGTGAAGCTACTGCACAACTTGCCACAGGTGCCTATCTTATCCGGCTCCCATTACTGCCTGGTGCTTTCTGAAGCACGCACTTGCCAAAGTTGAATGGCTTAAAGTCAGACAATGGAGACAGGCTGTGTTTATGGGCAGAACTCAGTGGAAGGTCCCCGGCATCGCTTCTTGGTGCTGTCTTTAAGAGAACAGAAACCTTGCCAATGACCCCCCCCCCACCCAACCCCTTCTCGGAACAAACATCCGGCCATCAGTTAGGGATATTATTTTCAGTTTCGTGCTTATCAGCAGATCTTTGAGAGAAAATTGCTCTGGAAACATTTTTAAGATCTTAAATATTCTAAAATGGAACTTTCGAGCTGTTACCGGTTTAAAGACACTGAAAGCACATCAGGGTGGGAGCCTTCCTGACAGCTGTCACTCACCTACATCCTATTTATAGCATTTCAACATAGCACCTCTCTTCCCTACATTCTGCTAGGCTGTCTCTTAAACTTGACAATATAATCTTTTAAAAAAGATTTATTCATTTATACATACAAGAGCTGGGGTGTAGGACAGAAGTGTGGGTGGTGAGAGGATTCACCAGAGACAGAGAGGGGAACAGAACAGGCAGATGCTGAAATACAATGCTGAGGGGACCAGCGTGGAAACAGGAGAGGTCTGCTGCACCATGTGGGTCCCCTCCCTGGCTGGGGATCGAACTTGTGCTGCAGTGGCTGTGGATGTTTCATAGCGCGGTGCCCCTTGACAGCATATAAATCTTAAATCTGTAAGAAATCAAGTCTCCAAGGCTGGTCACACATGCAGGAACATATGTAATCATGGGCACTTGCTGGGATTCTAGGGAGTGGCAGGTCAGTTTCCTGTAGAACCATCATCAGCTAAAATAAGGAGGAGGTTGAGCAGTACCTCTGCCATCTTTCCATATTTTTAACCCTGCCACTCATCTATTGAGCAGAAACAGAAGGAACCCTGACCACTGACATGCTTGGCTACCTACCATCCTCCCGCCACATGTGGAGACTACTGTCACTGGGCTCAGGTGAAACCAAGAGATCTGGGAAAGTAAGTCAAGACAGGGACCAGCAATGAAGAGAAACCTAAGATTCCTGGTCTTATGTTAACTTACAAGTTTCTGGAAAGAAAGAGAGAATGAAGTCTTAATTCATAACTCCAGAAGGGCTTTAAATATACGATCATATAAAACAGCATAGTAAGGACAGCTAGTTGGTCTTGCTGAAATGACCTTTCCAATAGTTTCTTGGATATGACACCAAAAATGCATAGAGAGAAAAACCGAACAAAGAAGTGATCATCAAAATTAAAAACATTTGGGCTACAAAGATACCATCAAGAAAGTGAAAAGAAAACCCACAGAATGGGAGAAAATATTTGCAGATCATATATCTGATAAGGGACTTGTGTCTAAGATAGATAAATGAATCCTTATAATTCAACAATTAAAAAAGGGGAAAGGATTTGAACACATAATTCTCCAGAGATGATATAAAAACTTTGAAAAGATGTTCCACATCATCAGCCATGAGAAAAATGCAAAACAAAAGCACTTCACGCCCACCAGTATGGCTTTAATAAAAAAGAGAGATAATAAGTATTAGCTAGGATGTGGAAAAATCATGAACTGCTGGTGGTAGGGCAGACTGTGTAGTCACTTTGGAAAACAGACCGGAGGTTCTGCAAAAGGTTGAACATAGAGTTGCCATACAATCCAGCAATACTACTCTTACTTTTTTGTCCAAGAGAAACAAAAGCCTTAATCTACACAAAATCTTGTAACACAGGAGCATTATTCATAATTATCAGAGTGGATGTCCATCATATGTCCATCAACTGATAAACAAATGATAAAATACAACAGAATGTTCATTCAACAATGAAGAGAAACAAAGTACTGAAGCACACTGCAGCATAGGTGAACCTTGAAAACATGACAAGATAAAGAGAGCAGACACAAAACCCTAAGTATGGCATCATTCCATTTCTATGGAATGTCCAGAAAGGAGGGGAGATGGCTGCTAAAGAGTAAGGGATTCTTTTTAGGATGAAATGTCCACATATCTAATAAAGGGCTTGTATCTATAACATATAAAAGTCACAAAAACATTTTATAGTTGATTATATAACTTCATCTGTAAAATAAAAACCACTGTACACTTAAAAAGTTTTCACATGGGAACAATCTAATTAGTCATTTCGGTTTTGTTTCTATGTAGCATTCAATCACCTAAAAACATATTTCCAAAACAGAAATGGGCAGAAAATTTTGGTGGTGAAATGATCTCTGTAGTGTAATCTGAAGCTGAAATAGGTTTTGTAGTTGGTTGTAACCACTGTAAATATTTCCTATATGGTAAAAATTATGTGTGCATGCTAGAATGGAGTGAAATCTGAATATGGCAATTATGATAATGGACAGATTGTGAAAGTTAACTTCAAAGCTAATAGATTTGGGGCAAGTATATGATGTATTGGATGGGAGAGTTAGAGGATTAGTTAAGATTCCCTGATCTAAAAATTAGCACAGGGGCCTCCTTGACAGCGCAGTGGGTTAAGCAATGCACTATGAAGCAAACCCGCAGCCACTGCAGCAGCACAAGTTCGATACCTGCTGCTGGCTGGGGAGGTGACCCACATGGTGTGGCAGGCCTCTCCTGCTTTGCCCGCTGCTCCCCTTAGCAGCATGTTTCAGTCAAATCTGCCTGTTCTGCTCCCCACTCTGTCTCTGGTGAATCCTCTCATCCCGTGTACTTCTGGCCTATACCCCAGTTCTTGTATGAATAAAAAAATAAATCTTAAAAAAAAAATCATGAAGGAGTGATGACTATAAAATTTTTAAACTTTAAAAATAAATAAATAAATAAAAAAGTTTGAACTTTTGCACAGCAAGAAAGCTAAACAAACAAAAAAGTACAGGGACAATTTAAAAAAATATTCCTAACGACAAAGAATTAACAGTACTTAAAAAAAAAATCTATTGACCCACTCATAAATAAGCAAGGAAGATTAGACAACTCACAAGAGGAAATTTAATTAATCAATAAGAGTAAGTTTAAAATTTGCTAATAATCTCTTGTGTTTAAAAAAAATAAACTATCACTAGCTAGCAGCTAAACTGATGGAACTTTTCTATAATGCAGTTTGTAAACTATTTAAATCAAGAATCATTAAATAAAGTTTACATCCTTTGATCTCTAATCTCCTCCTAGAATATGACCATAAGGTATTAATTAAGTCAAAAAGAAAAACAACCAAACCAAAAGCCCATCCTACATAAAGTAAGGTTTCTATGGATAACCTTTATTTTAAAGGTTAAACATAAAACAGAAGCAACCTAATTACTGAACCCTGGGGGAATGGTCAACTAAATCACAGTAATTCTATTGTCCTGTTATGCAGCCATTAAAATTAGTTTATAAAAACATCAAATTAGAGAAATGACCAGCAGTATTACTAAATTTCAAAAGGCAGAATAGACATTTATACGTAAGAATTACACTGGAAAGTAGATTCAGAGGAGTCTGAAAGGGAATAAACCAAAATTGACAGCACTTATGTTAAAGAGATAGCATGGAAGGTGGGGTTTCCCCTTTTGTTTTCACATTTTCCATAATTAATTGTTTCATGCAACAAATATTTACTAAGTGCCTGTTTTAGCAGCTCAGCTCTGTTCTTGGCACCAGAAGTATAAGAATGGAGGTGAAAATTATTACACTGCTTACACACTTTCAAAACACCATAAAATTTGTTATAAAAATAGTAAAATATTTAATACTATAAATTTTTGAATACCATTAAAATTAGGGGTTATAAGACGTTAAGGTTTTATCTATTGAAACTGAAAGAAAAGCAAGTTTTCAAAATCAAAATCTTAAATTTGATTTCTAAAGCTCAAGCCCAGGTAACAGAAAGTTCTTTCCATATCCAAACTCTTTTCTATGAGGTTCATTGTATCAGACTTGATACATTTGTGATAATCCATTAGCAATAGGTTAATGTGTAATAGTAAAGACCAAGTACCTTTATACATCCCAAGAAAAAAGTGCAAGTTCTTCAGACTGACCAGAATTACATTTTATCCAGGAGAGTTTTTAAAACAATTAGAGTACACTGAAACTCTTATTACTTTTATAGTTAGCAAAAATGATGCAGACTTTAAAGTACTTCAGCATCCCAAGGGAATCATTAGGCTGCCTCAAAACAGAGCAAGAAAGCATAGGAACACACTGCTCAATGTTTGATTTGGAAAACAAGATCAATCACCAAAGCAGAATGCTCCTTTGTACCTTTGATCAAATAAAATACATGCTTTTGGGGGGGGGGCAAGGGGAGAAACAAACACAAAAGACAGAACAAGGGAAAGAATGCATTTATCTGCAGTATGAGCCGGTCTTGTGACCAAGGTTAGTGGTCAGACAGGCTCTTCAATGCCTCCTTCCTTCTGCGTTTGTACCCAGTGTCCAGGTAGGGGCACATGTGGTTATTTTCTTGCATGGGTGCATCTCAAGCGCTCTAAAACGTCCAATGGCCAAACCTATGTGCAGATTTTCCCAGGACCTAACAGTAAATCAGATATGAAATGCCCATGGATGCAGTCACAAACACCTTTGACAGGTAGCCCATCAATGCTTATATGGGTTAATTTACACACATGGCCGGGCACATGCGAGTCCTGTCTACCAGAGAACAGGGAACAGATGAGATTTGGGGACTTGTCTCCAGATATTAGAGATTCAGGTCATTCAGGTCACACGACTCAAGCCTGATACTATACATAATATAATGACTTCATTATTTTCGGCTCTAACTTGCTTTACACTTCAAAATGACCTCTCAAAAATAGAATCATTAGGTATGTTCGATAGACTTTTTCTCTGGCCACTCACAGTTCTCTAGGACAGCACCATTTTGTGAGCCTTGTTCTACAGCAAGCCTGGTCCAATGGGAGGGGACAACGCTTGGAAGTAGTCGGTTGTGCCCTACCCCAGGAAAGTGGCAGGTGGCCACGTTATCTGTCTGTTCACTCACTCTATCTTCAAAACTCTGGAAGCCTGTCAATAGATTTCAAATGATGGTTTCAGTTAGCCCTCCATAGCTGAAAATGTCTCAGATCTTGTAAGGGATGGGAGGAGGAGTGCTGTGTTTAATACAGCCTTTTAATCAAGAGGTTTCCTGAAAGATTTAGGTATAGAAGAAAAGCATCAAATTAAAAGTTTATGACTTTCAAATCAGACATATGACCTTCAAAGAAAAATGGTATTCCCTGGATTTTTCCATTTATATCATGTCAGTCTTTTCCTCCTGAGCTGGTTAATTTTGCTTTCCTTTCTAACCAGATATGAGATATATTTAACCAAATGCTCCTTAAAATAAATTTGAAGAGTCTTTCAAACTTCCTTACCACCAAGAAACTCACCTTAGCTCACCTTAGAAGAAGGAGGGACATCATGTACTTGGTAGGAAAATGTTTACAGAGAAGGAAATTGGTATTTGTTAAGTCTTCACATATGCTAAGAATTTGACACACATTTTATTTCTTATCATGACAACTATCTTTACAGAGAGGGATATGGAAAAATAGAGACAAAGAGAAGTTTACTGACCCAGGTACTCAGCTGAGTAGAAGAATGTGCAGCAAGGCCGTACGGTTTCAAAATTTGTGCTCTGCAGTCCTCACATGAAAACACCAATGTGTTCTAACACTAACCTTGCACTTCAGCAGAACATACCATAAAGGCTACCATGAACCTGTCATTATATTGGAGGGCAGAGTTGAGAATGAGGAGGAAGAAATAGAACTTAAGGTTTTCTTACGGAGAGAAACGTAAGGTCACAATTAGATGAGGTTTCTCAGTCTTGACACTAAGAACGTTTGGGGCCAGAAAAGTCTTGTTGTGGGAGCTATACTGCACGTTGCATGATGTTAAGCAACATCCGTGGCCTCTACCCACTTTGGATGCCAGTAGCAATCACCCCTCCACCTACGACTGGATATTCTGATTATCCCCTGGGCTGGGGGCAAAGAGGTAGGGAAAGGAGGCAAAATTATCTCCAGCTGAGAACCACTGTGCTAAGGATTTGTTAACATGTCCCGGGAAAGTTTCACATAGCCAAGTGTCCTACGCATAGGGTACAGTCAGGACTGTCAAGGCAACGAGCTGTAGTCACAGGGCCAATGCTGAGGTTATGTGGCAAACAGAACCACACTGGCTTCACTGACTGGAGGAGGTACCTAGAGAAGTCAGTGCCTGTGGGTGCTTCTAAGACTGCTACAGTCCAGTCATCTTCTCCCCTTTCCACAGGAAGTCTGACCTCAGGATTTGTCTTAAGATAGGAATCTCAAGCGCAGAGTGCTGAGTTGGGCTGGCCTAAGACGAGACACCCGGGTATCTAGGACATGCACACCTACGACTCAAAGACCGAAAGAGAATGGCAAGTTGAAAGAGGCTCGTAAGGCATTGTGCAGCTTTACCCAAGCACCCAAGGTTGCTGGACAGATAAGCACTGTTTTATAAGGTAAGGCCAAAGGTTACACCCCAATGCAAACCTCAAGGATAAGAATCTCTTCTTCACCTCTTTTTCAAATTCATCGTTTAGTTATTTGTCATAAACCATGGAAAACAGCCCGCTGATTTTATTCAAATTGCCAACACTTTAGAGCCAGCACTCTTGGCTCCAATGCTGCGTTTGATGACAACACATTTACCTTCTTCCCCTGTTGTCCTCTAGTTTCTACTTATTTTCATGAACTTTATAAAAAGGGGTTCTTCCTCAGCTAAGCTCTAGATGATCACAGATACAGACCTAGGTTAGAAAACTCACATGTCTGGACTCTGTTAACATTCTCAAAAGTTATTACAAACCTCCAAAGACCCTCTAATTCTTTGCGTTATATATATTGATATTTGCTGCATTAGGAATTAAAACTGACAAATCTTCAAATTACAGAATATACAATCATAAATTCCTTCCATTAGCTAGTTGTCAGAACAATGAAGGTGCCATACAAATGGAGTATCTGGAAAACTCCATCATACAATTGTGAAAGAATGAGAGTGAGAAAGGTAAAAATCATTTTAGTGTTATTATGAAAATAGCTCTGATCTTGAGGATCCTAAAGGGTCCCCTGACCTCACTTTGAGAACCACTGTGCTCTATTAACACCCACATCACAATTTCACTAGCTTTGACTATTACCAGAGAAGGCAGAGATGATTCCAGAAGACAAAAGCCCCAGTTCAGAATTAGCCAAGACCCATTAATTTTCATGAGACAATGGCCTCCTCCCCTTTCTGGACAATTCCTGAGACCTTTTGTTTAAGAAACAACTATTGCCTATCTCTCTGATAGCAATTAATGTCCTTTTCCACGACATCATGAAAAGGGAATAGAAATGAAAGTTGTTTTTCTCATCAAAATTCTGTACCTGGGGAGAAGTCCTTTGAAAGACAAGTAAGGAATTTTCCTAGGGGTAGCCTAATGTGCAAAGAAGGATTTGGTCCCTGTCTTCACTGCTCCTGGGTTATTAAAGGTACAGTTCAGTGGCATTAAGTGCTTCACAGTTGTGCTACCATTACCATCATCATTCCCAGAACCTTTTCATCTTCCTCAACTGAAACTTAGTGTCATTAAATAATTCCTTATTCTCCCCGTCCTCCAGCCTTGGCAATCATCATTCTACTTTCTGTTTCTATGGATCTGCCTACTTAGGCTCAATGCTAAAAGAAATTGCAGGATAATAAGGGAGGGAAAAGGAAGCGCATGGACAGTAAGAGCTGCTACTTTATTTAGCACTTTCGGAAACAACCAATCCTTGACATACACTATCTCCTTTGGGTGCTGCTTCCATTTAGGGAGTTGGAAACATATAAGTGGCAAGTGACTGCCCCAGGTCAATCAGCTCAAAGCAGTTTAAATTTAGGTTAGTTTGATGTCTAAACCTGTCTTAATCATAACACACCTCCTCTCCATGCAACCATCCTGAGAAAAGAAAATTCTTCTGACTCTATTTTCTGGCTAGAATGATTTGGTCGTTATTTGTTCTTTCTGACATGGGTTAGTGGAATGAATGTAAAGGCTCTACTCTCTGCCAACCTCTCCAGCTTGGGTTTCCTGCTGCTTATCAGAAAAGCTGGGATTACAAACCAGCTCTCCTGCCTCACAGTAGAGCAATTTTCTACCCTGCCACACTGTAGGCCATGCTTTTTCTACATTTCACATTATTCTAAATTTTTGAAAACAGAGAAAGGGCAGACGAAAAGAGTGGGAAAATCTGAAGGCGAACACCAAGTGTCCTTGGCAATGCCATTGACTTGAGCCTCACCAAAGAACTGTCGTCTGGGGCTCATTCAGTTACCAGAAACAACCAGGAACAAAGAGATCATCCCCTCTCCAACCAGTCTATACCTCACTACCAAAGGAACATTCCCAATGTTGGCTTCTTCTACACCGGTCCTTTCATCAGAAACTTTCAGTGGCTCCCATCTACTTAGGGAATGAAGACCAAACTCCCTAATTTGAAAGCCTCTTCCTTCCCCACCAACTTCCAGTGCTCTTGTTTCCTTTCTTCCTGTCCTGTTCTTGAAGATTATTTCCCCATCTCTCCCAATCTCACTCTCTCCTTGAACTTCTGTCTCATACAGTCCTCTCTGTAAAATTCACCCAACCCAAAAGGTCTCACTTTCACTCATAACAACTGCTGTTTATGCCAAGGATTAACGCTCAATTCAGGACAAGAAAGAGGCCATGACTCTTCATGGTACACACGCAGGAGTCCCTTCTTAGCGGAGTTTCTTTGAACAATTCATGATAAAATGAGGATACTACCCACTGACTTATAACCAAAAAACATGTTTTGGTGATTGTGGAGTGCTGCTTAGAGAATGGTAGCCTAGCACTGAGCTCCCCTACTCTCCCCAAGTGTTCTTCTAGAAAGTACATCTTCCTCTTACTTCCCACACAAAACTGGGCAGGAAGTTCCGGTATATTCCCAGCCCCAGATCACAGCTAATCAGTCTAAAGGCAGGCACCTAATCCAACATGGATTCTCCTTCCTGAATCTTCCAAGCTCAAAACCACAAGAGTGTCAGGCCTAGGGATGTTGGGGGTGTGTGTTTCCAACCAAGTACAGGGGGAGGCATTAAAAAGATGAACACAAGAGAAAACTTGGGGAGGAGCTGCCAGCAGTGAGCCCTGGAGTTAGTTGCTTAGCAACCTAAGCATGGATTTCTTGATGGAAATTCCTCTTTCTTCTCATCATAGCACAGCAGAGTTTCTATTCAGTGGAACCAACAGTCCTAACCATGGTGACTACTGAAAAGCATATGATGTGTATCTAGAAATGTTGGCAAACACAAATGGAGGCAAGGGAAGAAACTGACACTGATGGGGTAGCAGAACAGTTGTATCTTACATCTTAGGTCAGCTACTTGGAGTCATCAGATGTTAAGTTATACTCTCTCTGTCTCTGGGACTCGATTTCCTTCCTTATTGTAAAATGGGAATCTAGACACACTCTTAGGATTAGTCTGATCATGAAAGGAGATACTGTAGAGAAAATGCTTAGAGCCTGGTGAGCACCCAATATGTAACGGCTGTTCTTACACTCTCATCGGGCACTTACCATGAGCAGGTTCTGTGCTAAGTGCTTCACAAACATCTCGCAGAACTCCCACTATAATCACAAAGGCAGAATGAAACCCTAACAAGGAGCGTGAGGCCCCAAGAACTTAAAAACTACCTTCGTGAGGTGACTCAGCCAACTCTGGGTCTGTATGACCTTCACATGCCTTTTTTCTTTCTTACCTTTTTCTTTCTATTAACTTTCTCAAACTGTCCTCTCACATGCCAGAAAGAGTTGAGTTCATGTCAGCTGACCATCCTGCTTAATATTTTAAAATCTTGCTTAAGATTTCACTCCAGGGCACAGTGGGTTAAGCAAGGCACTATGAAGCAAACTGCAGCCACTGCAGCACGAGTTCGAACCCTGCCGCCAGCCAGGGAGGGGACCCACATGGCAAGGCAGACCTCTCCTGCCTCACCCACTGTTCCCCTCAGCAGTGTGTTTCAGTCAGTCTGCCTGTTCTGCTCCCTGCTCTGTCCAGTGAATCCTCTCACCTCCCTGGACTCTGGCCTATACCCCAGTTCTTGTATGCATAAATAAATAAATCTTTAAAAAAAAAAAAAAAGATTTCACTCCAACATATAGAGAGGTTTATTCTACTCAATTTATAGATTCTGGCCCAGGTGGCTTTGTTGGAAACTTTGGAACATCCTGTGTGTTCCTTTCCATGAGATTCTCCATGAAGTTGACAGGTCATAGGAACCAAAGTTTTATAGTTCTTACCAGGTCCCTAAGATGCTTAATAGACACTGCTTGAATCAAAGGGCTAAAATGCCTGGGGCATAAATATAGACAGACTCATTCATTTTAGTCTATTCTGAGGTCCTTTTCTTTCAACAGCAAGCTGTTCAGAAATGTCAATTTTATTGTATTTTAACTTTCCAGGGCTTAAACAGTCACATATAAAGTCTGTCTTTCAATGCTGCAACCAGAATCTCTCAAACTAGACCATCAAGGAGAGATCTTAAGTATGATACAAAAGCTCAAAATATTACAAGCAAGAGCAAGGAGCCATGAACAGCCACCTTACATGAAGTAAAAATGAGAGCCCAGAAAACTGAAGAAATTTGCCCCACGGCTGAAGTGAGGCAGAGCCTGGCCTGTGAAACCCTGTGTGGAGCTCAGTCCTCAGCTGATGCTGCTGTCTTCATTGCCTCCTATCACCAAGATTATAAGGAGGGGCCATAAATCATTTTTCTCTCATGAGTTTATAAGGTTCCTTTCTGAGCAGTTCAAAAGCACTCACTAATAAACTAAGGTGATGAGTTTATATCTCGTGCTTTTAAAATGAAACTTTATTTGAACTCCCGGAGAGGCATTTATGGTTTTTTTTTTTTTTTTTTAATTTAGGACATTCCTCTCTTATTCCACCGTTTTGCCCCATGGCATTTTCTGTGGGCGAGTGGGTGATGGGGAGGCAGGGGGGAGTTTGTGTCTGGCCCTCCTTGTTCTCCCACAGGTTTTGCCAAACGCCTGACAGAAAAGTAAGTCCTCCTTTCCATGGTTTCCAACAAGTCTCAACATCTATACAAAGTCTCTCCCTCTCACCCCTATACTGACTTAGCTGTAGTTTCTTCCTTTTGTGCCTCTTTTCACTGCCCACCCTCCTTCTTGCGGTAGCCACCAAGAGGAAAGAAATGATAGAAAATCATGCTATCTGGAGGAGATCAGACTGACCTTGAGATCTCTTTGTTTTTCTTTACCCTAGTTTCCTGCCACTGCCCTTGAGGGTTGAGGGAAAAAAAGAACCCAGAGAACACAGTTTTATTAACAAAACTGAAACTGTTACCCTTCAGGAAGAAGATGAGATAGAAAAAGAGAGGGAGAGAGAAAAAGAGGAAGGAAGGTAGAGAGATATGCTGGAGTCATCCCAACTCCTGTCCCAACCCAAGTTTTAAACAACCTGTGGAACTAACTTGCTTTGTCTGACCCAAGCATTTTTGCTAGTGATTTTATTCTTGTGCTAAGCCATATTTCAGTAACTTAACAAGTGTAAATACTGCCTGGTCACCACACAACCCTTCAAACAGAAACATGAGAGGGTAGGGGGGTAGAGGTAGGGGGAACACGGGCAGGAGAGTAGGTAGAACCACACTTAGCTTCTGGGCCCCTACATTCAATAAATATTTGGTGAATGAATAAACCAAGAAGTATTTAATAATTCCATATATATATCTAAGGTTTTAATTCTTCCTGGCTGCAACAAGCCAGCGGGCAAAACCATATACAGCTCTCTAAGTAAAACCACTACATGGCTGTTCCAGGTGTAGGAGGAAACAATCGGGCTCTCTGAGGGGTTTCCATACCACTAAGCTATAGCAGAACAATGGGGTGTCCCTGGGAGCCCTGTTTCAACCCACATACAGGCAGATGTAAAGGCAGAGCCCCAGCGACTGGGGTAAAGTAAATTAAGACAAGCTGCTGAGCCCTGCATAGCAGTAGCTTAAGTATAGGAGAAAATATTGTATTAGGCGCATAATGCCTACAAGGAAAGCGCTGTTCTAACCTTTGGATGTAGCTGGCATTTTTCCTAGGAAAACACTAAAATACTCTCAAGGGAGGTGCCGCTTTCCTAGCATCATTAAGCAGCTCTGCCCAGCTTTTGAAACGATGAAATATCAGGACCTAGGCCACCTAAAGCACCTTGATTCAACTTTGTGAACTGTACACCGTACAGGTAATAATTCCTTCAGGGATTCCACCCACTCCAGTGGAGGAGAACTTGACTAGTGCATGGAAGCTACTTGGAAGACAAGCAGGATGCAAAAATTACAGATTAGAACCCTGAGTGTCTCCTGGGCCAAAAGTCTTTCAAGAGACATCAGTTTGGACATCTTCAAGTGCCTCTCAAAACCTCCTCTTCTCTGGCCTGAATCCCAAGAAATTCTCACATCAGGAACTCCCTGTGGCTGTCTTCTCATAATATCTAAAATCAGCAGTTTCTGATATGGAAAAATTATCCAGGCAATTATACTATTTTAGGAGATATCATAATTCTAATAAGTTTCTCCAAAACTTTCCCTTTAACAAAATGTTAAATGTAAACTGTAGTTTAAAACAGGTAACAACCTCTTCTATGAGATGGCCTCATATATATTTTTTCTTTTTTTATTAATATTTAAAAGAGCAGGTTTATTGGGAAAAGGGACAGGAAAGTAAAAGACACGTGTATAGACACAAGCGGGCAGGAAGAGCTGCCCCTAAACAGGACAGGTTTGCTGAGAGAGGCCTGCATGGTTGCAGGCGGGTAGCCTTGAGGAGAGCTGCCTCTGCTGAGGGAGGTCAGTGAAGAGAAGCCCCAGCAGGTGCAGGTCACGGGCAGGCAGGAGGCTGCTGCCCTGCGGAGGAGAGAGCTGAAGAGAAGTACCTGCATAGTCACAGGTGGCAGAAGGACGGCTGTCTGACCTCATATTTTAAGGTCATTGGTGAATAGCTTTCCATGCAAGAAAAAAATGTATTTCGTATGCTGCAGTCAGAGGTAATTCTGACTCTCCTGACTAAAAAAAGGTTTTTTTAGTAATTAAAAATGAATGACAACCTCAAATGGCAGACACTTTTTGAGAGTTTGCATCTCATCTCACCTTTTAACCATCCTATGAAGTTCTAATAAGGAACTATTATTAAAAGTTCCTTAATTGCTATCTGCCATTCTGAAAAAAAAGCTCTAAAACCTGAAATTTTTCCATAACTCATTTGGCAACAAAACTCAGTGGATTTGAACTCATGGAGTTAAAGCTGCCACGGACTAACACTACGCTATTTAGATTTTAGCACAATCCCACTTACTGTAACGATCCATATAATTTGTTACACAAACATGAATGCATTTGATTACTGAGTACTGCCCCAGACCTCCTGGGGGTTCCTTAATGTAAAATATGTATATCTTAAGACCTTACTAAACCTTCCAAATCTCAGAATTTTGAAACACCTGGCCCCAAGGGGTAACAAAGTATTGTGAATTTCACAGAAAAGAAATTGAGGCTCCTTGAGGGGAAGTAACTTGTCCAAGGCCACACAGTGGACATGACGTGGCTTCTACTAGAGTGCTAGCTTATAAGCACTTAGGGGGCTGCTCTAAGACTCTTATCTTTAGTCCTCATTCAGCATCTCCAGCTTGGAAAGGGTGCTGTACCAGTATTGGTCCTTTCTGTAGCTTACTATTTGAAGAAATGGGATCGTGGAGAGCAGTAATCAGTGATTCAGAGGACCTGACACTTACCTTGCCCAGGACAGTGAGACATGGCTTCGGGTCCAATTCTGGCTGTTCTAGCTTCACCACTCCTACCCAGCCATATTCATACAAGTCCTCTTCGTCATTGTTATTACACAGGCCCAGTGGGTGCATCTAGGAAACAAAATGGAAAGAAAACTTCAACACACAGGTTGCAAATCTGCTTGGCTCACCTTTGCATTTGTCAGATTTGACAGTCAAAAGTAATCTCAAAATCTAAAATTAAACAGGGTGGGAGGTTAATTTTATGGGTGCCTTTTCACTGCTTTGTATTCAGCAGTCACCCAAGGTGTATACCCTGATGAGATGCAGGGAAAGAAAAATAGCATAAGCCTCATATAAATGCCAATCTAAATTGCTATGAAATATTATAACATTAAGTAGTAATTACAGATGAAACTAGCTAGTTTAGTAACCAAGACTACTTGATTTCTAGACCTTAAGGACACTTCAACTTCTGATTATGCAAGAGTACTTGGAAACACATTCAGGAATTTAACGAGACCATTAGATATATGTCAGAATCACCAGTATAATTAATAGGCTGTTTAAAGGCCATCTCTGGGAAACAGACAAAATTCCTTGAGGGTCTCCCCCACCCCCCAAATTTGTAAAGCACAAAATCAAAGAGGTATAGCAGCACTGACAATTTTTAGTGAAAGTATAGTGGAAGCTTGACAACAAAACAATCCTAGGTTTTGCTCATAGTTCTCTCTTTGAGTTGTATGAAGCCCCAGAATTCCTAATAACATGAGAAGAGGAACTCCTTGTGGATAAATATGATATATAAAGAAATTAATGAGCGTACCACAGTGCCTACCTCTTTAAGTAAGTGGAAAATTCACGGGTTGTTAGAGATACAAAAGACCTATAAATCCACAAAATAATAGTTCCCCAAAAATCTTTGTCCTTTCCCTAGGATCTGTGAATACTATGTAGCATGAGACTCTGCAGGTTAAGGTCAACTCTCAGGTACAGAAATTATTCTGGATTAGTTGGGTGGGCCCAATGTAGTCACAAGGGTCTTTATAAAGAAAAAAGGGCACCTGGAGGCAGAGAGATGTGATGATGGAAGCGGAGACTGATTAATTTGAAGATGGAAGAGGGAGCAAGGAGCCAAGGAATGCAGGCACCTTCTAGTAGCTGGTAAAAAGATAAGGATTCTCCCTAATGACTCCACAAGGAATGCAGCCCTGCTGACACATTTTGGATTTCTAATATCCAGACCTGTGAGAGAATAAATTTGTATTTAAGCTGCTAAGTTTGTAATAACTTGTTATAGTAGCAAATAGGAAACTAACACACCCACGGTATCCCCCACTCATTTTACAGATGGGATTTCAAGTTAAATAGTTTTTACATGACAACTGCCAGCAAATAGCCATACCAGACGTGACCTGGCCCTCGGATTCACAGTCCAGTGCCTTTCCATTCCACTTCCTTGACTTTATTGTCCCTTCCTCTGAGATTTAGTCATTTGATTAGGAAGAAAAGATTAAGTGATAAAATCCTTAGGGAAAAATATTGCTAGCTCTAAATTCTATGGTATCAGGCGGCAATGAACTTAGCGCAGGCAAGAGTTACTAGAATGTCTGGGGAGGCTTTGAGCAAATGCTGAGCCTTGAAGCAGAGCTTGGGAAGAAGAGTTAAATGGATCAAGGCATAAAGGGGAGAAGGCAGGCAGTCACCCCAAGCCCACAGAGGAGCTAATAATGGCTCACTGGAAGAGGAGATTATTTGTTGTTTGTTTTTTTTTTAAGATTTTTTTATCTATGCATACAAGCACTGGGGTACAGGCCAGAGGTGCGGGGGATGAGAGAATCCACCAGACAGAATGGGGAACAGCACAGGCAGATCAACCAAAATACAATGGTGAGGGGAGCAGCCCGGCGAGGTCTGCTGCCCCATGTGGGTCACCTCCCCAGCTGGGGACAGGGATCGAACTAGAGCTGCAGTGGCTGCGGTTTGTATCATAGTATGTTGTTTAACCCACTGCGCCACCAGGGAGGGCCCGAGGAGATTATTTGATCAATATGAATGATTACATTCAGACAGGGAAGGAAAGAAATGGGCACAAAAACAAGAATGGAGTTTAAATACCGAGACAATGGCGGAAGTTTCTTGGCAGAAGACTAGAGCACAGAATAATTATTTTAGGCAGATGAGTCCACACCTTCTGGCAGAAGTATGCCTGGACTTCAGAGGCATGAATGAATGGAGGGCAAAGGGTGAAACCCAGAGAGGAGAAATCCTTAACAAGTCAATGGAGCAACAAGGAAAGGGATTGCAAGAGGCTATGAGACAGGTGAGCACAGGGTGTTAAAAGAGGCGGGGACTGGCTGTCTTACAGTGGGTGAGCGATAACCCACCCCCTGGGAATTCCACCACATAAGACAGACAACCCTGGGAGAGCCAATTTCTGCCTTCCAAGAGTACTCAGGCTTGAAGAATGTGCCCAAGGGATCGATGAGGGCTCTACAATGCAGTGGACAGCACAATCCCCAGCTGTACTGTTAAGAACTAAGCCCACTCTGGGATGTTGATTAAATGAAGAGCAGATCCAACTGGACAGAGGATGAGTGAGGGCAATAAGCAACCATGCCAACAGCGGTCACCTCTGACCTCTACAAAGGGGCAAACAGCCCAGCCTCAGGTCAACTTGCTGAAACCCCAGGTCAAGTTACGCTGACCACACTGCTGATCCTTTCCACAGTACTCCAGCATAGTTTTAACTTGGCCACCTGACTTAGAGGTTTCTGATGGAGAGAGCTTTTTGTTATTTACTAATTGGAGGAGCACAGGTTGTGTGCTGCACCATGTGGGTCCCCTCCCTGGCCTGGGATCAAACTCGTGCTGCTGTGCTGCAGATGCTTCCCAGTGAGGCACTCAACCCACTGCGCCACCAGGGAGGCCCTACACAGGGTGAATTTTATATCAATGTTAGCATAATAGAAGTTTTTTTTTTTTTTTAAAAAGTCCCAATAATTTATTCAGAAATGACTGCCCTCAGCTAATACGGGGATCCACAAGAGGAGGCTGGTGTGGTTTCTACCGTTCTAGTCAAAGTCAGTTACAGCAGCCCTGCTGGAAACTGTCCTGCAAGGTGAAAAATAGATTCTCGTACAAGTAACTATCACTGAAAACACTTCGTAAAGGTCAGGATTCACATGGCAAATTAAAGCTCAGCAGGGTCTCAGAATGGAAAAAAAGAATTTCAACATTTTCTGAAACCAGCATTTCCAATCCTTTGACTACAAGCCTATTTTGTGTTTAATATGATCACACCATCTCATGGGCCACAAGGTGGAACGTTACTAGGAAGAATACCTAATCACACATGAAAGAAACCTAAAGCAAATGAAATTCAAGGCAAAGCTACATGTCCTCAAATGTTGAACACCTACAAGACAAAGAACCAAGGCTGTGGTAGAAAACACGAAGAGATGGAGAGATAGGCAACTAGAGAGAGGGGGAAGCCTGCGAGGGCTGGGGGCACATGGAGACAAGGAGAGGAGGCCGAGGAGCATCATGACTGGGAACCAAGAGCAGAAGTTGAAACTGAGAGCTGTGCTGTGGAGGAGCTGACTATATGGCCACGGGAGAGGCAGCTGAGAGCGCGCGCCTGAGCATGCAGAAATCCAAACTGCTTAAATCTCAAACACACTCATTGATCATCTTGGGTCTGTACTTCATACTAGGCTCTTTCTTCCTCTTAGTAGTCACAGCCTCTCACCTTCTCCTCCTCATCCTTCTCCGTGACTTCCCTATCAAACTGTCCACTAATGTCAAAATGTCAGCCCTGTTAGGAGTGTTGAATTCTCAATAGAGAATCAAAGACTTAAGAAATGAAGCAAGAAAGACAAAAAGAATTTTTAAAAAGTGCCGGTGGGTGCAGTTGGTTGCCTGGGCTGTTCATTTTCCTTGTGACAATCAAAGAGGCCATCCAAATCACATGGATGGAGCTGGAAGGGATGATGCTCAGCGAAATAAGTCAGAAGGCAAAAGAAAAACACTGGATGTTTTCCTCCCTAGGAGGAAGATAAGGGAACCAAATAAGGATCAAGGAAAAGAATAACAACAACAATAATAATAATAAAAACACAACAAAAACAAAAAGACAAGGACAAATTGGGGACACTTAGTGGGGAGGGGGAGGGAGAGGGTTGAGGGCAGATTAAGAGCACAAGGGACTGCAGTGATGGTGCACTGGTGAAATGGTGATGGGGAATCCATGGGGACAACAATTGAAGTCAAATATATATAAATAAAAAAAATAGAAACAAAACAAATGACAACTCGGAGAACTGATAATCTACCTCAGCATCTCCACCCACCACCTTTGCCAGCTCTCCTCTTGAGTGCCTTCCCTCCTGAGTCCCTTATGCCACTTTACTGCTCCAATGGCTCCAGTCTCAGCTACGCCTCAAGTGTGACTGACTTCTTTAATCCATTTGCCAAATATTATATGATTCAGGTCTCTGTCAGCGCACCCTTAATGATAACATCAGCTTCCAGAAATGCCCGCCACCCTAGCCCTACAGCCATTTTTACTCAGGGGTTCTTTTTTCCCAAAGGCTCTGAGTGATAAGCTCAGCAGAATTTTATAGGGAAGTACAAATAGCCAAGGCATGTGTAAACTGATCTAGGCAAAGGTATAAAATGCAAAATAACATCAAATCCAGGGAAAACTTTTTATAAAGAACTGAACACCTACTATACATTTTGTCTTACTGAATCCTCAGAACAACCTCTTGCTAACTGTTGGAATAGCAGATGGCATAGTAACTATGCTATGTAAATAAACTGAAAACTAGAATGGCAAATCAGGAACTGATGCAGACTATAATGAAGTCCATGAAAATCACATTACTCAAAGAGGATTCCACTCAAGGCCAATGGTAAATAATCTAGTTAAGGATTAAAGAAGAAATCCCACATGGGAGTTTTCACAGGGAGTGATCAAAAGATCAAAATAGAACTTTGGAAAAAAATGAGAGTCCTCTAATATTTTTGGAAAAATGACTTCAATGATCGTGCTGCTGAAGTCAAACATAAAAGGATTCAATGTCCATATTCTCACATAATTTTGCTGAAAAGACTCCCAATGTCCACATGGGATTTGGGTTTTTTTTTTTCTTTCCAGAAATCCATGCAAAGCTGCAATTGTAATTTACCTTGTATTAAAAAAAAATAACTATTAAGTTTCATTTTCAATATACAGCTTCAACTGAACTTTTCCATGTTTATTAAGAAATATTAGCCACTAATTTTAAAGGAGCAAAGTCCTTTTCTGCTTAACAATCATCTATAGAGAATGAAGACTTCCTACACCTGAAATACACACGCTCCCCTGAAGATCTGGCTATACTCCATTTCCACACTATAATTCCAGACATATGTCACATAAAAACTAGGCTTGCTAATTCATAGCTACTGCCACCAGTCAAGGACATACAGGTAATGCTTAATCATCCAAAATTAATCTTAGGAGATGTCAATGAACAATGTTTAAGTTAATGATGAACTTAATGTGGCACCATGCATTTTTAAATTACAGGCATTTCTGAGCTTAGTTTCTTAAAATGTTTGGATGATCAAACGTTTAAAACTGGAGATTTTACCTTAATGTTTTGAAGGTTAAAAATATTATTATGCTAACAACTCTGGGATGTCAGAAAGAACTACTAAATGAAAACAAAGAAAAAAAATCAAACACACTCAGAAACATAGAATGGAACTACACCAAGACTCCACTGGACAGAGAATACTGAAACAGAGAAGGCTGTTCTTAGTTGTGCTGTTGAACTACAGCAACCAGCCCAGAAAGGGAAGGATGACCTAAAATGAGACAAGAAGCAAACCTCCTGGAATAGATCCACCAAAGAGCAAGAGATGAAAAGCTGCAATTAAAACAAAAGGCCATAATGGGTACTATGCCATAGGTTATAACCCTGTTCTTCTGCTAGAAGAACAGTAACTGGGATGTTCAAAATCCTTTGCTTAAGTCAATCAAAGAAAAATGTTCCATCTTTTATTGTGAACTTTGACATTATTTGAAGTTTTGGCTCTCAGTCTCTTCTTACACCTATGTTTTTCCCCAAAAGGTATTTTGGGCTAGAGAGGATGAGAGTTCTGCAATTATGCAACCTTGTGTTTATTTTATTTTTAAAGATTTATTTATTTATGCACACAAGAGCTGGGGTACAGGCCAGAGATGTGGGGGGTGAGAGGATTCACCAGAGACAGAGTGGGGCGCAGAACAGGCAGACTGACCGAAACACACTGCTGAGGGGAGCAGCGGGCCAGGGAGGAGAGGTCTGCTTCACCATGTGGGTCCCCTCCCTGGCAGGCAGCAGGGATTGAACTAGTGCTTCAATGGCTGCGGTTTGCTTCATAGTGCGTTGCTTAACCCACTGCGCCACCAGGGAGGACCCGCAACCTTGTGTTTAAACCTCATCACTACACACCTGCTCCAAAGGGGTGCTGGTGTAAGGATTAAATGAGACATAAAACAAAACCATAGTAACACAGTAGACAACCAATCAACGGAAAAGCCCTTTCCTTCACTTTCTCTAGATTTGTCATGTTTGAAGTGTGCTTTATGCTCTGACCATCTTCAATCATCATGGAACTTTCTTGAAAGCACCAATATAATCAGCTGCTTCTACTTTCTAATATTTCCAAGTGCCTTGTATGGCATTTGTTCCTGCAGCCTCCCTCTAAGATGGGCACCTGCATGTAAGAAGGACAATCTTACTCAGAAGTCCTCTCTCACCCTACTCAGAGCCCTGTGGCCAAGTAAGTGACTGGTACTAAGTGACTGCCAGGTGAACAGTCTTCAACCTAGGGTCAAGCTGACTGTTATGTCTCACACTCTGCATATGTCTCTGCTTGGCCAAGTGAATGACCAGGGCAAGCAGGTCAGGATTTAGTCAAATTGCTGCATGAACTTTAAAAAGAACTGGCTCTTACAGTCGTTGATTACCCAGTCACCAAAGACATTCCCAGGACAAAAAAAGATTTACTGGCAATGCCATAGGAGCAAAGGCTGTTTCTTCTTAGTTGTGTTCTACTTAGTTGAACTAAAGCAGCCAAGCACGCAGAGGCAGCTAATACTTTCTACACGCAGAGACTTGTGACAGCACTTTATATGGGCAGTGGAAAGAGAAGAATAGAGGATGTCCTCCCCACAAAAGCAATAACCTCAAATTTTCCTGCCCATGTCAGATCTCAGAAGTTGCTCTCAGTGCCAATAAAACAAAAAATAAACTGAGGAAAAGGCAGGCATGGAATGCAGAGCACAAGGAATCCAACAGAAAAAAGAAATGGAGGGAATTCCCAGGATGATGGTGAGGGGGAATCCCAGGATGACAGCTATGCAAGTAGCCTGCTGGGCAACCGGTCCAGATGGGACCAAAAGGTTGAAGCTGTGCAAGAGAGTTAAACAATCAACAACTAGATTCATTACCCAATAGTTTGATGGCACTGAGCTTTATAATCTGAATAAGAGAAGGAATTGGAATAGTTACATTGCCAACTACAGGGGGAGGAGTGTGAGGGGCAACAGTTTACTCTTGAAAAAAATAAAAGTTACATCAGAGGTGTAAACTATAATCATGGTATGGTCTACAGTCATAATAATGTAAATCCTGATCTAAACAATAATTGTGATGTAACTATATCAGAAATATGTAAAGATAGGAAGAGGAGGTCTGGTAAAAGGGCATTAAGAGAACAAAAGTCTTCATCTTTTTTCCTTAGTAGGAAGCAAAAAAAATTTAAATGGACAAAAAAATATGAAGCAGCAGTATAAGCATGTTATTTAGAAATACTCATAGTTGAACAGCTGAAGAAACCACTAAATAATTGAAAATAGTTGCCTCTGGGAATAGCAATCAGGGATGGCAAAAAGTGGAAGTGGAATGCTCTTCGCCTCCTTATAAACATAGACAAGCAGTATTTTGATTAAAAATGATATGCACTGCTGGACAGAAGTCCCTCCCTCAAGGCATTCCAGCAGATTCTATGGGTCCTTTGGTTAAGTTTTCTGACAGGCCAAAGAGAGATCTTCAGGCTCTCTACACAGGGCAGTGGACCCTCAGGGGGAGACTGTCTGGGATGGCTGCTCTAGGAGCCATCCCGGACCTGGGCTGGAGAACACAGCACAGGGATGACTCAGGGAGACGGTGCAGAAAGACGCAGCAGCTTTCACCATCCCCACAACCAAAAATAACTCCCAGGTGGCACCACAGTGTAATGTATATTTGGGTGTTACAGAGACGGTAGACACAATGACTGGGATGATCATTCTGAGAAATCCCAACTTTTTCCCAGACGAAGACAGATCCTGGAAGGAGCACCGAACATCATACTTGCACTTCCAAATGTGGAGCTGCCAGGGCAAAATGACTCACAACGAGCAATGCATATGCCTGACCAATATCCATGCCAGATATCGAACATCTGCTTTTATGCTGAAACATGAAGATGGACCTTCTTCAAATTTCTCACAGCCCAATGAGGTTGACTATCATGGTTTCACTGTTTTGTTAATGGACAAAGAATCTATGTGAACTTCAAAGCCAAAACACTAGCCAGACAAGGTTAAATATCTGGAGAAACAGAAGTATGGTCCCTTGAGTACAGTGTATCAAGCCAAGCTTTGAAACCAAGACCAGCTCTTTAAGAAGCTTTCAGTACAAAATCCTTGAGATATACTGGTGCACTCTCCACATGTCTGAAAGGGCAAAATTGAAACCCAGGCTGGTGGTGCTCTCTTATCCAAGGTTACAATATCTCTCCACTCTGCTGGAAGTTTAAAATAACTTCAAAAGGGCCGCCTGCTTCTAAGTGGGTTACTGTTACACAGGAGCCAAATACTAAACTAACAGGAGGAGAAACATTTCACTCTGTAATACTATCTCATAAAAAAAATTCCTGGGGATTTAAAAGGGAAACTTCCTTCCTTTTGTCCTTTTGCCGCTGTCAGCCAGGGTAGGGTGTCACTATGGTACAGAGTTTCACATGAAACAACAGCCCCAGACCTTTTCTTAAAAGGTGTGGTGGCTGAAATCAAGACTTATAATTTATGTGAAGGAATGGAAAAGGACAGCCCCACCCATTTTTCTCTTGAATCATAAGGATTATTTTTCTCTTCTGTGTACAAAGAAACAGAAAACTCTCTTTTGCTCTTTGAACAAACCCAGCCTAAACCTTTTTCTGGACCTAGAATCCAGAAATACCTGAACATAGCTCTCTCCACGCCCCCCAACCCGCCCCGTTGTCATAGTAACGGAGAAGGAAACTGTCCCAGGATAGAAAAGGAGCTGGCTGTTGCTGTTGTTTGCTGGAAACTTTCAAATGGGAACTGCCTGAAGATTAATCAAGCCACTTCTTTGCCCAGGGCTCTGGTTTTCATACCGCTAAACTGAAGTTTCCTGGAGTGGGTATCACTTTTTAGAGAAAAACCACGAACAGCCTCTGTCTTATATGGTTTCTGTGTACCAAAGAACTGAGAAGTTGCCTATAGAGGCTGAGGAATGCAACAAGTATTTCAATTCCACCTTCTCACTTGATTATCTCCTCTCCTTGGGAATGTCATTTCATTTAGTAATGTCAAAACTTTGATACAGCCCTGCGTGCATTTCATGTCTGCTTTTATAAGACTCTTCCTTTCCAGTCTCAAATAGTAAAGAGATAGTCCAAAAGTTAAAATTTGTAAAGCGTACCTAATCATCTAGGAAATAATATTAAGCAAAAGCTAATTCTAAATCCATTCTTATAGTGACTCATATGACTAACGGATGACAAGGATTGACCTCTGCATAGGAATGTACTTACATTTTCATTTCTATTGCAAATTGTAAGGCAACTTAGTAAAAAACACTTAGTTATTTAAAAATATAAAAACTGGATGCTTATATATACCAAATAGTTACAGAATTAAAAACAAATATTCTGGAGGGGAAAGGATGAAAGTGGAATTTTCATTATTCCAGATTTGAAAAACAGTACTACAAAATAACAAATCATTAAAAATGCATGATGCAGGACTGAAACTAGAAAATAAAACAAGTGGAAAAGAAATTCCAAAATTTAAAATGTCATAAGATCGTAATATAACATAAAGCAGAAATAACATAAGGACGCACCAAGGAATTAAGTAATAAATGCTACTGGAACAGGTGTATAGCAAGCAAAGGAGAGCTCAGTTTGGTCATTCATGAGTTACTCTGAGAAATAATGAGGCAACCTGGAGTAAGGCAATTCCTTCAGGACAATTAACGCGCTACGGAGCAAGAAAGGAAGCAGAAGGTACGAATGTGTTCTTGAAAACTCGCCACATGATCAGTAATACAATAAAGAGAAAACACAAATGAATGCAATGACATAGACTATCTGTATCTATCTATAGCTACATCTATGTATAAATGGAATTAGAAAACAGAAAAACCAACATAGTTGCTGATTAATAAGCAATAAAATCACCAAACTAACTAAAGCTAATAAACGCCACGAAGGGAGAGTGGGGAGATCTACAGAGGAGACTCGTGAACACAACCTGGTCACACTGCAGAATGGCTCACTGTGGGGGCCATCAGGCTGGCACCACACAACAAAATCCAAGCTCTTATGTCCTATCTTTTTCCCCTAGTTCCAATTTTAGAACAGATCCCGACAAAGCAATCTAAAATGCATTTCTATGACAAAATTTTAAGTCTTCCTCTGACTGTAAAAACAGCGCCCAACCCCTCTATACAATCAAGCAAAAACAATGTATATAATTTATGGATATAGAAGATAATGATGAGGATAACATGGCATAAAAAGTATAAACATTTAAAAAGCTTAAATGCAAATGATACTTATTTAAAAATAACATCTACAGGACCTCCCTGGTAGCACTGCGATAAGAGTTCGCTCCCAGGCCAGGGAGCTGACCCACAAGGTGCAGCAGACTGTCTTGTCTGCTGCTCCCCTCAGCAGTGGATTTCAGTCAATCTGCCTGTTCTGCTCCCCACTCTGTCTCTGGTGAATCCTATCACTCCCCACACCTCTGGCCTATACCCCAATTCTTGTATGCATAAATCTTTTTTGAAAAATTTAACATCTACAGAGGGTGAAAAGAAAGAATTTTTTTTAAGCTGATGGGAGAATAAAAATAATGGGTAACTTTTGTGTTTTAGATTTAAACGAATATTTGTTGAGTACTGACCCTGTGCTAGGCACTGGGCAACTACAGGCTAAATCTGGGCCTTCCCTTGTTATACTGTTTGATCACGAGCTTGGGGGGGGGGGAATTTTAGGTATGCACATGCTCTGACATAGCAGGTAACAAATTTGAAGCTAACCAGAACATTTTTCTATTAAAAGCCTGTGCATAACACAGTATAAAAGTAACAAATGGCAACAGTAGGTAGTAACAGGAATCCTCAGGTGGTGCCTTTCTTTCACCAATACATGCCCCCAGTGGATCTGTCCAACAGAACTAGAGTGTAACCTTGACAAAGCTCCCTTGACAAATCTTTCTACACTGAAAAGCCAGGAACTGTGCGTGCACATGGGCCGCCAGGCAAGCAGAGGCTGCCTGCAAGTGCGAGGAAGAAAAACACGAGAGGTGTTACACACCAGCACATGAGTGGAATCTATCACTGTTCTAATCAATGATGATAGCAGTTTAGGTCCCGTTGTCCCAACCCTCAGCCTCCTGGAGAGGTCCATCTGACCAGAGGAATATGGTGTATCAAAGTTATTTCAATTGCATTTCCTTTCTTTTACACCCATAAGTCAAAAACATTCAAGACAAAACCCAAAATTCTGTAAGTCTTGTTCACCACATGCCTAAAAATCTATATCTCCTACCATTAAAGCGCAAGCAGGGGTCCTTTATAAAACAAGGAATCCTGAGGCCTGGACAAATTCAAACAAGGAGCCAACGGACATAGCCTGGCTTGCTGCAGTCTAGTGTTATTTCCTGAATGCAAAGAGAGGCAGGTCTTTGAGAGACAGGTTTATGAACTCCCAATCATTTTTATGTGAAAAGTCTCTTTAGTGGAAATACACAGAAGCATAATGGGAGGGATAATCCAACATTTGTCAGACACCCTTTGGGAGGGAATTCTCAACATTGTGCGAAGAGCAGGCACTTTAGCATCTGGCTGGCGAGCAGAAGCTATCATTCTTCACTGGCACCATGGGCCATGGCAGTGCTGTAGCACATCCACCGTGGGTTTTCAGGCAGGTTGGGGTGGATCCCACGTAAGTTCAGTGAAGCCTTGGAAGAGTCATAACCTCCACGCCTGTTTCCCCACTGGACAGACGGTGCTGATCCATTTCACATGGATCCTGAAGATTAAATACAAAACAGGCTCTTGTGCCCTGCAAGTGAGAAGTGGGCTAATAGACATGACATCAAAACCACAAACAACCAAAGAAAAACTAGATCAAGGGTACGTCAACAAAATTAAAAATGTTTGTGCTGAGAAAGTCACCATCAAGAAAAGTAAAAAAACAACCAACAAAATGAAAGAAAGTATGTATCTGATTAAGCATATCTAGAATACAGAGAGCTGAAAAATAAAAAACAAATTAGCCAGTTAAAAGCTGGACAAAGGATCTGAATAGATAGTCCTTCAAAAGATATGCAAATGCCAAAAGCATATGAAAAGTTGCTCAATATCATTAGCCATCAAGGAGAAGCAAATCAAAACCACAATGAGATACCACTTCATATCCACTAGAATGGGTGTAATAAAAAAAGACAGATAACAAGTGCTGACTAGGATCTGGAAAAATTAGAACTGTCAAGACACTGCTGGTGAGAATGAAAAATGATGCATCTGCTTTGAAAACAGTCTGACAGGTCCTCAAACGATTTAAGAGAGTTACCCTACGACCCAGCAATTCCACTCCTAGGTAAACACCCAAGAGAAATGAAAACATAGTTCTACACAAAAACTTACAAAATGAACTAATCCAAATGCCCATCATTGGTGGAACAAGTAAATAAAATGTGGTATAAACATACGGAAGGAAGAGTACTGACCAATGCTTAAACATGGATCAACCTTGAAATCCTGTTGCGCGAAAGCAGCCAGTCATAGAATTCCACATCCTATAAAACTCTACTCATATGAAAGTTCATCATAGAGAAATCTAGAGAGACATAGTAGATTAGTGATTGCTTAGGACTAGAGGTGGAAGAATAGAAGGAGATAGGACCTCACACACAGGACTTCCTTTTGGGATGCTTTGGGTTTTTTTTAAAGATCTATTCCATTCATTTATGCATACAAGAGCTGGAGTGTAGGTCAGAGGGTGGGGTGGGGGGGTCACCACAGAAAGAGTGGGGAGCAGAACAGGCAGATCTACTGAAATCCACTGCTGAAGGGAGCAGCGGGTGACACAGGAGAGGTCTGCTGTGCCCACTGGGTCAGCTCCCTGGCTGGGATCCAACTGAACTGCAGTGGCTGCAGACAGCTCCATAGTGCCGAGACTTAACCCCTTGTGCCACCAGGGAGGCCCCCCTTTTGGGATGCTTTTATTGCTCTAAAATTGATTGTGGTGATGGCTGTACAACTCTGTAAATATACTAATGACCACTGAATTGTACACCTTATATAGGCTATTTGTATGGTATGTAAATTGTATCTCAAAGCAGTTATTAGTTATGCAAGTGAAGGACAAGTTAAAAAAACAAAACAGGAGAGGGGGTGTTTAGAAGAGTAAGAGTAATTATCATCAGTGGTATGGTGGAGAAAAGAACACAGCCCTGAGGTTTAGTCGCCTCTTCCATAAAATAAGGATGGCACCTGTACCACCTAAGTAAGATGGCACCAATCAATGCACTTACTAAATCAGGATTTCAAGGCTGGGCAGCTAAGGAAGTACAACCTGGGAGGCGAAGGGGGTCTATCTAGAGACCCAGTACCACCACAAAGAATGAAAACTGATCAGTGAATGGAAGTGGTGTGGAAATGTAACCACCTCCATTTACTATCCCCAAGACCACATAATCAGGCAAGAAACCCCCACACAAAGAATGCCTGAAAGCAGACAGAAATGAATCAAGAGTGGGCACCAGTCCCCAGGGAGGGGGTGGGTGCCTTCGTGGTTTTTTTTTTTTTTTTTTGCTTATGAGTGCTTGAGGACTCACTTACAATACCCACAGGCTAAAGATTCATCCCATTCCATCCTTGCTTCTCTGTAATTGCCCTGGTGAGTTTCCAAACCAGAGTGCTTCAGGAAGGGACACTTGATGAAAAGCACCTGATTAAAATATTCCTGTGTAGTCTGTTAATAGCAGGGGAGGGGGGAGAGGGAGGGGAGGAAACCACAGGCTCAAGCGTTAAAAGCAATAAATTATATGCTGGGCTTTGCCACCCTGTATGACCTTGGGCAAGTCGCATAAGAGCCCCATTCTCCTCTGATCCTAAGAGCAAGGGGAATGCCTGCCACCTGCCTACCCCATGGGGGTTTTGCAAGGATTAATGAGATAATGTCTGAGCTGTGCTTCAGGCTCCTTGGAGACAGCCACTATATATCAGGAATTATGAGCACAAGCTAGGACAGTTTCTTGCCCATTCCTCACCTCGTTAAGCTACCTATGCTTTATTATGTCTGTCATAAAAGTTCTTGCTCAAAGAAGAGTGGCCTGGGGAGGTCATAACCCAGGCTGGGTCTGCCCTGGCCCATCCTGTTAAAGCCACTCCTTAAACCCACGCTCATCAGCAACAGGTCACCTTGAAAGCTGAGTGCAGAGCCTAGCACTTGATGCTAGAGAAGGATGATTAAAAAGGCCCTCTGAACCTTTTGTTTTTAATTCCAATACTTTGATTTGTGTTATTATCCCACAGCCCCTAACATTCTAGGGTACTAGAAAAGTGACTGCTAGGCTGGGGCAAAGGGGAGAAGTTCCTACAGTCTTCAGCTACTCAGTTCTTAGAGTCTAACTGATGGGGAAGTCTGTAGTATCTAATTTCAGGGTCACCAACAGAAACCAGGTGGCTCTTGGTTCACAAAGAAACACGTATTTATGGTGTTTCTAAGAGAGGATAAGCAATGCTGTGAGACAGTATACCACATATACAACAAGCTATACAGCCCATGAGGGCCTCTATTTTCAAGAGACCTTAGTTCCTTGAAAGCTCACCAGTCTTGATATAGATCAGGATATATGTCAGAAAGGAGGGGGAACCTGAGCAATTTAAAAGACAAGACTTCATCCTGTGGCCAAGAGGGGAACCACTAACAATGTTCACCTGTACATTTCTAGCTGCATTACGCAGGCAAAGGCTTAACACCTGTGATCTCTGATGAACGGGAGAGGACTTGTGGGTGCAGGGGGGTCTCGAGGCACACTTCTCGTCCACCTCTTACTCATTTCCCCATTTCCTCTGGAAAGCTGTCATGAGATAGTTTCTCATCACTTCGCAGGTTATGATGAGGGTGAGGCTTCCTGTCCCGCCCCAACCAGAAGAGAGATGCCAGGGTGAAACCATTTAACTTCAATCTAGAATGACTCTTCAGCAACGGGGTGTCCTACCACTCATGCCACAGTCATCCACCATTGGTTACTCCTCTTTTGCTACCCATACCAGTAATAAATTGTCTGAATCTAAAAGTGCTTCATTGTATCTATATCAGCTCAATCAGTTGGCCTTGGCCTTGCCTTATTTTGTGTACTTGACAAGAGGGTGCATCCAACTCTCATTTTGACTGCACTGAAGCTTTAGGTAAAGAGGACAGGGCTGCTTCCCAAGGCCTGTGAGGAGAAGGCAGCAGGATCCAGGGCAACAGGAAAGCTTTTACCCATACAGACCAAGGCCTCCTGGGTTGGTCTAGCACAGATGAATTCCACCATCTCAGGTTCCTTGGCCATACGCAGGGATACCAAGGCTGATATTTAAAGATTGTTGAGATGTGCAGTTACATGTTAAACTTCCACAGCAGTGCCTGGCACTAAAACACCAAAGATGATAATAACAGCAACTAACACTGTGCCTGTGGTGTCCTAGGCACTGTTTTATAGGTGTTAACTTATATTGATCCTGATAGCCTTTGTGGCAGAGTCTTAATATTCTCATTTTCTAAATAAGGAACACAAGACAGGAAAGTTCAATGATTTGCTCAAGGTCACACACAGGTGCCAGAGCCATCGAGCCAGAGCTCTTTACCACCCTACTGTGGTCATAGCAGACAACGGCTATCCTCTCGTGGTGCTGAAGGCTTTGGTCTCAGCGCTGAAAAGAAAGTAACATGTTTTATTCAACCTAAGTGCCTTAGACTAGTTCCTCCCCTGATATCTTCTTAATACCCTATTTGATTGAATTTGAATAGAAAAAAAACCCAAACTGCTACAAAGAAAGAAAGAGGCTGGCAGAGATCTAGATGACAAGGGTCTCTAGAAGTGATAGGCAACCCAGTCAGGGGGGTTGCAGAGTATATACACCAGGCTCACAGTAAGGGAGAAGCACAAACCAAACTTCATGATTCCTGCCTCCGCAGGTCAAAGGCCCAAAAACTGGAATATGCAAGAGCTTAATAAGCAGTCAAATGCTAAACCGATTTGTATAGATGTGGCAGTGGATATGAAAATAGAAAATTTGAGACAGTGGCCGCATTTTGCAGACTAGGAGAGTGAAATATGATTTCTTACCTAGTTCATAAAAGCTCAAGTATTTGATGTTATTTTATATCTCAACCCCTTGATTAAGAAAGCATATACCTAATGACTATTACATAATAAATCTACTAACAGCACCCTCATCTCAACCACACTCTACCCACTCCATGCATCAGTCTTCTCCCTAATATGTCTTCTTTCCTTCTAGTTATTTTCCCCAAAGTCCTGACTGGCAAACACCAACTTCTTACCTCTGTAAAGCTCTCGGGTCCTTGTCTACTGAAGGCAGAAGATGTTAAAAAAAAAAAAGTCTTAAATTCAAGAGTACCGTCAAGTACTTCCCAAGGAAGAAAGTCACCAATAGGTATAAATTTTCCTAATTTGAAGAAAAAAGTAATATATAATAGCAAATTGTAAGTATACTAACACTAGTAAGTGTACTAAAGTTAAAAAGGAATAGGTGGCGTAATTTTTTTTTAACTGGAAAGTGGCCAAAGAAGTAGGGAATACACGAGGCATCTATTTAGGCTACTTGTTGCTATGAAAGGCTAACCGGTCAATTTTCCCATCTCCCTCATCAGAATGCAGCTGATGCAGCCAATAGCTTGGGAACCACTCTCAGCCCTGGCAAAAAAGACAATCTGCCACAATAGCGTTCTTGACAAGAGATCTTTGACTTATACCTAAGTGAAGAGGACTAGCTCTGGGTCACTTGGGACCTCTGCTTTGCCGATTATCCAGACCATGGATTCTGGAACGCAGCCTGAAATTGGGTCTCTTAGAGGCACAAACTTCAGCATGTCATTTGGCTCTTCTGAACCTTGAGGTTCATTTCTAGGACATGGGAATCAACACCCCAACTCGCACAATGTCCAACAGTGTGCAAGAGAGGACGGTCACTCAACGAGACTTGCAGCTGCCCAAGAACAAGCCTTCAACTGGGACGTAAGCAATAACTTACTGTCTAGTATTGAGGATTAAGACTTGTGATACAGTAAAACAGTGCACAGGGGGAAAGGACTCCCTTAAACTTGTTATTCCTTCTTAAGTCATCTGTCTTCTCTTTTGGTAGTCCTGAAGATTTCTGAAATAGCCCTGTGTTGGGCTATTTCACTGCAATGTGTCTGCTAAATTTGTAGATTTATTTTAATTCATCTTATTAATTAAAGCACTATTCTGTTTTCAATCTAAACACTCGTGTGTTTGTTTTGGTTTTGGAAACTTTGTCAGTCTTCACTTCTCTAAACAGTGTTTGTCTGCCACTGCTCCCGCTCTCTCCCTTTAGAACACCTAAAGATCTGTGCTAGAAGCTTAGGTCTGTCCTCCGTATCACCCAACTACTGGATTCTCCTCTCTGCATTCTGGATAAAATCTTCAGCATATCCTCTAATTCGCTAATCCTAACTGCATCTTTGTCCAGTTTGGAGTTTCATTTACTAAATTTAAATTTCATTTCAAGGACCATTTTTCATTACCAACTTTTGTACATTATTCTTTTTATATTCACTAACTATTATTTCCCTCTTGTTTCATATTTTCTTTTGGCTAAATTCCTTTCATCTCTAATAACTCTAAACTGGTGTTTTGAAGTAATTCTTAGACTGTTCTATCTTAATTAATTACAAACAAGTTAATCTGTCACTGTCAATTTTGCTGGCTAGCTTTTGTAAAGTTGGTTCTCCTTAGATGCTTTGGATTTTTGGTTTGCAAGTTCATGGAGTCATAGTTGGCAGGGACGGGGCATGTGGGGTGTTTCTTCTCTGAGCCTCTCCTCCCTCTCCCAGTTTTGTGGTTCCTTCCCTTGGACTCCCTAAACCTGGAATAGGTCTTGCATTGACAGATCAGGACCTCCAGGACCCTGTAATGCTAACAAGCATCAGTCATCAGGTCTCCAAGGAGCCTTGGCCCAAGCAGTCAGGGCTATGCCTGTTTCTTCCCGCCCTAGGCTTCACAGTAATGTCTTGGATGTTTTTAGCCTCTTTTATACCTGGAGCAGCCTCCCAGATCCAAGTCTGGCTCCAGTCACCTCCCCAAATCTGCTTTTAGTCCCACTGCCCCACTGAAGTAGAGGCTCCCAGCACCACCAGTTATTTCCACATTCACAGAGCGGGAAGAATTGTGGTATCAGCATCAGTTTTTGCTTTGTATTTATTCTTCTCCCTCTAGATACGTTCATCTTATTTTTGAGTGCAATTACATCTTTAATTTTATATTTGGTTTGCTTGTAGGTTTATGGGAATGTGATTCCAATTTAAACTTATAGACTGACAGAAGGAATTACTAAGAGGAGGCAAGGGAGAGAGACAAGCTTGAAGGAAGAAAATTATTCCAGACAGAGGGAATGACAATAAGTACAAAAAAAGCTGAGGCAGGTCAGTATTTCTGAGTATCAGCAAAGAAGTAGAAGAGCTAGAAAAAAGTAAGCAAGGGAGATGGCAAGGAGTAGAGAAAAGGGGGAAGAGAAGACCAAACTACAATGGGCCTTTGTAACTCTGTGGTAGAGTCTGAACAGAGATGCAGCATGGTCTGACTTCTGTTTTGAAGGGATTGCTTTGGCTGCTGTATCTGTAAAGAGATGGGGTAGGGACAGCTGCAGGAAGTAGGAAGGCAGGTGAAGGGAGACGGTTAGAAGACTTCGGCAATAATCCAGAAGAGAAATGATGGTGGGTTCAACAAGGTGGAAGAAGTGGGCGTGGTGGAAAGTGGCTGGCTTTTGAATATATTTCGACAATAGAGGTAATAAAATTTGTTTATGGGTTGGATGTGGCTGGGGGAGAAAGAGAGAAGAACGGCGCCAAGGCTGGAAACAGTACTATCTGAGATGAACAAGGGTGGCTGAAAAGGTTTGTTTTGGGGTGAGTTCAATTTTAAATACTAAAATGAAGATTGAGCTTTTTTATCTGATTACAAAGATACAAAAATTACTGAAAGATTCAAAAGAAGATTGAGAAGTATTATGAATGTATAAGGAATTCTTAAAGCACAATAACGTAAACAACTCGATTAAAAATAGGTAACAGATTTGAACAGAGACTTGGAAGAGACAAAGATGGCAAGTAGGACATAAAAAGATGCTGGATATCACTAGTCATATAAAACCACAAGATACCACTATGTACCTATGAGTATGGCTAAAATTAAAAGACTTATAACACAAAGTGTTGGTGAGGACATGAAACAAAGGGGAACTCTAATACACTGCTTTTGAGAATGCAAAGTGGTACAGTCACTCTGGAAAGTTTCATATAAAGTAAAATACACACCTATCAAGTGACCCAGCTCTTCCACTCCTAGCTATTTACACAAGAGAAATAAAAATATTTACCCACACAAATCTTGTGCTCAAATAGTCACAGTAGCTTTATTTGTAAAAGCTAAAAAGTAGAAACAATTCAATGTCCATCA
Organism: Galemys pyrenaicus; assembly: GCA_019455555.1. NCBI lineage: Eukaryota > Metazoa > Chordata > Mammalia > Eulipotyphla > Talpidae > Galemys > Galemys pyrenaicus. The sequence continues at coordinate 303,585 of JAGFMF010011483.1, read as the reverse complement.
ATAAGTAACTGAGTAAATAAAATGTGATATATCCAGACGATATGATAATATACATAGAGAACCCCAAAAGCTCTACAGAAAATCTACTCAAGCTAATTGGCCGATTTAGCAAAGTAGCAGGATACAAAATCA
>JAGFMF010011483.1:289269-301810 GCA_019455555.1 Galemys pyrenaicus | reverse complement strand
ACTGGTGAGATGGTGATGGGGAATACATGGGGATTACAATTAATGGCAAGTATATGTAAATTTTAAAATATTTTAATAAAAAAAATAAAAAAAAAGAGATTAGGGGAAAGGAAACCAAAAAAAAAGTGATATATCAATACAATGGAATACTAATTAAAAACATCAAAACACTGACTCATACTATAAGATGGATGAACCTCAAAATCAATGCTGAATTAAATACAAACTTCCTTCTTTCACCCCACACCCCAAGTATACTGAGGCATGTTTCCAAGCATATTTCCAAGTATACAAGCATGTTTCCATTTACATAGAATTCCAGATAATCTAAACTAACTTAGAGTGACAGAAAGCAAGTTGGTGATTATACAGGGATGGGGATTATACAGGGATGGGGTACAGGGATGCCAAGAGACAAAAAACTTCCAGGAATGACTAAGAAAATATTTTGTACTGACTGTGGTATTGGCCTCACAAATGTGTACATCTGTCAAAATTCCCTAGGTTGTATTTTTAAATCGCTTGTTTATTGTATGGAAATACCTCCATTAGCAGGCGGGGGGGGGGGGGGGGTTCCCCAGNGGGGGGGGGGGGGGGGGGGGGGGGGGGTTCCCCAGAGGAAATTCAGGGCAAGAGCAAGGAGAGTATTCTAAAAAGTCAACAATCCCACCTAAGAGTTCTACAACCCAGTCAAAGTTATAAGCATGCTAGTGCTAACTGCTCAGTTAATTCTGACAGCCTCAGTTAGATAGATGGGCTTTTAATTAAAAATATATATGATGACCTGGTGGACCTTTCCTTTTCTGAGCCAGGTCAAAGTGATCAGCTTTTGACTAGTTCAGAACTGGCCATGGAAGACCCATTAAGAGACAATGCCTTTCTACACACCCAGTGTGAACTTGGTCCTTTCATCATGCCTGGTAAACCCTGATCTTGGAAGGATAAAGACTAAAAGCTAGAGCAGAGCCTTTGACATATCTTACCATCCAGTCAGAGGAAGCGTACAAGCTGAAAGATTCAAGAAACCCTTTGCCTTAGCCCTTCTAAAAGGATATTCACAATATATGCCATTGCAAATAAAATTAGTTACCTCAATGTATATGAACTAAGCATACTTAGTCCCTTACCTGTAAATTCTACATTCAGGGTTTTATTCTAATATAGGCATGTATCGTCACACTACATTGACCCATTTACACATGATCATGTAAATAGACATGCCACATACAGAGAGGGAACACGTGACACATTCCAGTACTACATTCTATCAGGGCTTTCTGCCCAACCACAGTAGCACCTGTGTAAGTCAGTGTGACAGCTAATGTCAGAGGTCTTCCCTCTCTGTGAAAAACAAGTAGCCTCTGAGAGATGAACCAGAGGGTGTTAGAACATGGTCTGAGACAACAGTCAGTACCACAGACAACTTCATCTCATTCCTCTGCACGACGAGCCTACCATATAAGGTCAGAAGTTTGGGAGAAGTTAAAGGTGACGGAGAGTCAGAAGTTACAGAGAAGTCACCGAGTGGAGACTGAGGCATTAGATCAGCACCGTCCAGCAGAACCTTCTGTAATGATGGTGATGTTTTGCTTCTGCACCAACACCACCATGAGCGCATGTGGCTCCTGATCAGTTGAGAGGTGGCCAGTACAACTAGGAAATTGAAGTTTTAATTTTAATTAATTTAAGCAGTCACAGCTGGCTAGTGATTGCTGCATTAACTTCAGACTCTGAAATCTAATTCTTCCCAATAAGAAAAAAATGTCCAAACACTCTCCTCAGGTTATCTTAAAGTGGCAATTAAAGTCAGGACCAATTCCAATCTAGAAGATGATGAATATGCTTTATGTTATGGGGTCACAGGGGAGATGTTTTAAAAAGACATTGCTTCAGTAGTACCATGCAGTGCAGGACAAACAAACCACTGCAGGAAACCAGCAATGATGGCATCCTAGGGTCAGAGACCAGCGGGTGGTTGGTGATACTAGGAATTTGAGACAGCAAGGGTCAGTAGCTGAGGTTGCCACTCACCAATTTTGCTGTGTAGGCTTGGGCAAATCAGGTCTTTTCCCTGAATTTTAATTTCCCAACAATAAAATAGGATTTAAACACCTGCCCCAGGGCCTCCCTGGTGGCACAGGGGTTGAGCACCGCACTGTGGGGCTTCTGCAGACACTGTAGCACAAGTTCAATCCCTGGCCAAGTAGGAGACACACATAGTACAGCAGACCTCTCCTGCCTCACCTGCTGCTCCCCTCAGCAGTGTATTTCAGTTCATCTGCCTGTTGTCTGTTCCTCACTCTGTCGCTGGTAAATCCTCTCACCCCTGCGCCTCTGGCCTATATACCCCAGCTTTGTATGCATAAATAAATAAAAATCTTTTAAAAAAACAACAACAACAAACACCTGTCCCATCTAACTCACAGAGTTGTTAGAAAGGTAAAGAATATCAAATGCAACTTAAAAAACAAAATGCCATCATAAATTCAACTAAGACACTGTGAGGTCTTTAGGCTCCATTCTCTGGGCCCCACTCATTCTTCAGGGTGTCACTAGCCCCACTGCCTCCAAGTGATCTTTCCAGAACCCCCATTCACTGTTAACTATTGCATGTGTGTTTTCTCCCCAACAGGTTGGAGAGGTAAGTGTGAAAGGTATGTTCATCTCACCCACTGACTCTGGACCAGATGAAATAATATAGGTCAAATGACAAGCTGCTTGTTTTTTTTTTTTTTTAAGATTTATTTATTAATGCTTATAAGAACTGGGTCTAGACCAGAGGTACGGGGAGTGAAAGGATTCATCAGAGACAGAGTGGGCAACAGAACAGGTGGACCTACTGAAATACTCTGTTGAGAGGAGCATCAGGCTAGGCAGGAGAGGTCTGCTGCGCCATGTGGGTCAGCTCCCTGGCCAGGGATTGAACTCATACTGCAGTGGCTGGTGACAGATAGCACTGAGACTTTAACCCCTGCACCACAAGCAAGGCCCTTGACAAACCTTTATAATATCACAAAAATTAAATGTCAACAGCATAACATGAAGAAAGACAAGGAGGTACGGTTTTCTACACTTGGAACAGCAACAGAGGAGTCAGCATCTGGAAAACTACCCATGGAATTGCAAGGCATCCCTCCAAGAGGGGACTGGAACAAACAGAAGCCTGACAGGTGGTGGGCTCTGTTATGTTCTGAATGCTCATGTCTTCCTCAAATTCCTGTGTTCATGTTACCTCCCAAAGGTGATGATGTAAGGAAGGGCCTCTGGAAGGTATTTAGGTCATGACTGGATCCTTCATGAATGAGTTCAGCACCTGATGAAAGAGGCTCCACCGAGCTCCTTAGCCTCTTCTGCCATGTTAGAATACAATGAAAAGTTTATGACCCAAAAGAGGGCCCTCACCTGACAGTGCTGGCACTGTGGTCTTAAACTTCCAGCCTCAAGAACCATGAGAGCGCAACACTATTTACAGTAACCAAACCAAGGAAAACAATCTAAGTGTCCTACAACTGTAAGTGGATAAAGATGTGGTATATATACACACAATGGACTACTACTCAGTTGTTAAAAAAAAAAAAAAAAAAGATGAAATCTTGCCATTTGCCATTCTGGACAACATGAATGGAGCAGGAGGGTATTATGCTATGCTAAATAAATCAGAAGGGGAAAGATAGATACTGGAAGATTTTACTCATGTGGAATACAAAGAAACAAAGCAAAGGATCAGACAAAAACAAACCCCTGAAATCTACCTGCAGAACTTAGGCTATCAGAAAGGGCTGGTGGAGCAAAGAGGGGAGAGGACCAAATGGACTATGGTGGAGGGTGTGGTGTGCTAACATGCATTTGTAAAGGTGTGAACCTATAACTCTAAATCGTATACAATGTTGTAAATGAATGCTACCTCTATAAACATTAAATAAAATAGAGAAAGAATACCTAGAAAAACAGATTTACTGTTTACAAGCCACCTGGAACATTTTGTTACAATAATGCCACAAAGGAAGAAAGGCTTCAAGCTGAGATTCTGAACAATGTAGCTCCATACTCAGAACCTGAAAACACCCAATTTCATAAGGCAGCAAGGCAGCCCCAAAGGTTAATAAACACACTGAAATCTCCTTTTAACTAAGACATCAAATTATCTTTGTAAAACATAGTCTTTATCAGTATGGTCTACAGAATTCAAGCAGTCCCAAGTCCCAACCCTTCCTGCTTAGCCATAGGAGAACATAATCTAACCTTATAGAAAGCCATTTACTCGGCCAGAGGTTTATCTCCATCCTGAACTGCACTGCTCCTCCAGGAGAGGAAGCAGAAGCTGAGGAATGTGGCAGAGGGCAAAGTACCATCCACCTGCCTGGCTTCCAAGCTAAGCGGTCACTTCCCGTGCCAGAAGCCCTGGATCTATCCCTTGGGTCAGAGGCTCGAGTAGGTTGAGCTTTCTTTTTCCTCCAGGAAGACCAGCCTGAATATTTTTTATTTTTAAGCTCATTTTTCAGCGAAACCAGAAATCTAACCCCAGCGGCTGGTTGCCAAGACAAAGCTGAGAAGCAACCCAGTCTTCCCCCGGTGAAGGATAGGTGCGTGAGTACTTGGAAAGGTAATTTTCACAAGCACTTGTGATGGTAAGAAATTGTAAAATAGAAAGGGTATCCTCCTCCAGGGTTTCATCTTCTCAGAAAAGACAATGTTCTCTGGTGACAGAACCAGTACTCACTGTGCCACGCTCCCGCAGTACATTTAGACCTTGCTATAAGATGTAAGGACAAAACGTACCAGATGCATTTCACTCCGTTTTAATCACACAGTAACTTGTTTACCGTGAATTAAGAAGGTAAACTGGGAAATATTCCAAATGAAGGGAACTAGTAGACAAGACTCAGTACCAAAGGAGGGTAGGAAGAGCCAAATGCAGTCAGAAGCATGAAATTCTGGGCCCTGAAAGGGCGAATCTTACACCATGTCCTTCTGTGAACACCAACCACTTCGGAGTGTCACTCTGCTCTCTTAATGCCAAGTCCTATTATGCCCCTTATTCCAATGAATTGTAACCTCAGCTCTTAACAACTGGTAAGAAGAGCCATTTGCCTCCAAACCATTGTTCTTAACGCCTACTGTCCCCTAAATCCTCCACTCCCAAACTGAGCATAACAAACATTTGTTCCTTTATTCCTACAAAATGCAATGCACTGAACAAGGTCTCAGAAAGAGTGAGCATTATTATTCAATCAGAAAACATTTTCTAAGTTTGTAAATTCATTTGATAAAATTTTTTAAAAGATTTATTTATTTATGCATCCAAGAGCTGGGATGGAGGCCGAAGGTGCAGGGGTGAAAGGATTCCCCAGAGATAAGAGTGGTGCAGGCAGATCTATTGAAATACACAGCTGAGGGGAGCAGCGGGTGAGACAGAAGTCTGCTGCACCACGTGGGATAGCTCCCTGGCCGGGGCTTGAACTCATGCTGCAGTTGCTGTGGAGAGTTTCACAGTGCTGAGATTTAACCCCTAGTGCCACCAGGGAGGCCCCTCACTTGATAAATCTACTAAGCACTGTGCTTGATATGCACTATTTTGACAAGTACCGTTAGTGACACAATAAAGAATCAGACCAAGGATCCCACTGTGGAGGGGCTCCAGATGATAATCCTCAACTTGGAATTTTCAGAACCGCAAAGCTCTTTGATAAAGAGAGAGTCTGGAAAGTACTGTCCGGGCTCCAAACCATGAAACTGGGGTTATAATAAATTGAAAGATGCACTTCCAAACACAGACAGCCTTGAACATAAAGCCCGGGGTTTTGCACAACATACACATTACCTTCAAGACTCCCACTTGGCTTCGAAGATCCCTGGGACTAACGGCATCTTGGGGTGGGAAGGGGTCATGGCTGTTAGGACCTATTTTCCCGTCAGAATTGACCCAGCTTGATTCCAATTTCCTCTGGGACTATTATACCCCAGTCCTTAAGAAGCAGGAATGCCCCACTCAGTTCTTAGTTCTTACAGACATTATCTAAGTTAAAGCAGGAATGCACGGTCTTACATGCCACGTCGGGCAATTAAGTAATTTTTTGCACAGCTCAAGGTTCAAGAAGTTAGTGAGGAAGCTGTCAGATCAAGTGACTTCAAAAGACTCAAAGGAAGGCCCCTGCTTTGGACACAAGCCTCTCTCTTCCTGTAGGAGAAAAGGTTAAAATAGTTTCCCTAAATTCTCCATTGCTACACTCTCAATCACACAGAAATACAACTTGCAAAAAGGGGAAGAGCAGAAGATTCGGGAGGTTCCTTTGTTTCTAGGAAGTTCAGGGTTCCATCCATTCCAAGATGCTGCTTTAAAAAAAATAGTCAAGGAAATGAAAATAAAGACTGCTCAGAAAATATAAAATAAATGCCATCGAATACTTCCATCAACTGGAAGACCTATAGATATTACTAGCAGGAACTATCCAGCTCTCTTCCCCACTTCATCTGTACTATTTACCTGTCCTGTCCCTCCTGGTAAGCACCTATGCTCAATGTCACATATCACACTTTTCTAGTCAACTTCCATTCCACAAAGTAGCCTGCAGAGAACATAGCCCGCTCCTTGAAGGCAAAAGTTTGCAAGCCAGGCATCCTGTCTCGAGCCACGTCTGTGGTATTCAATATGCTTTGGCAGTGGACAGAGCCAATACGTTACACCCCCAACCTGTGGGAAAGCAGCAGGCCATCAATGGAGGAAATGAAAGGACAGCTTACTGCTGTGGTTTTCAAACCTCGTTTAATAGTGGAAGTGCTCTAAACCAACCCTTAGGTCAAACTCCAATACACAAGATGGACAAAAGCAGCCTGTGCTGGGTGGAGACGCTCTGGAGCTACATCTTTTGTCTCGGTGCTCCTGACAGTGGCCTCCAATGTTACTCCACAAAATATGATCAGAAAATCATTCACACACTGTGTTTTCCAAAGTGCAGGTCACCAGCCACTGTCAATCCACAAAGGATTCTAGGGGGTACATAGGTGGACTTTTAAAAATAATAAACACTCATTGTTATCATGAATTAGGAAGGTAAATCAGCACAAGTTCTTAATAAAATCTCCTTTAAAACATATCTTTTTTTTTTTTTTTCAATAAATCTATGACACCATCAACCATAACATCTTTTAGTGGACAAGAAAATATTAAACCAGGACATGCCGTGACCTTCAGATATTCCAGTATCAGATGATGAGATCAAAAAGAAAAGTATCAATAAAAGAAATTCAGTTTTTAGAACTGCAGTCTCCTCAAAGAAAAAAATTAAATAGATGACTATGTCACACACAGATATGGTAGAAATTCAAAGGTGTCCTAAGAATAATTAATACAGCCAGCTATATGCCAGACCCTATTCTAGGCATTTTATATACCAACACGTATTTAAGTTTTAAAATAAGCCTACAACATGGAACCAACAATCACCCCCATTTAAGAGCAATAAACTGACACAGGATAAGTGTCGTGATTTGCTCAATGTCACACTCATCCTAACAGGTATGAGCCACACACATAAGAGAGGAGGCAAAAAAACCAACGCCCAGCCCAGCAAAAGGCATTTGGGGCCCAGGTCCCCGCTCTTCTTAAGCATCTCGAGTATTCCAGGTTGGACCATGGCAATTGTTAGTGGTTGGATAGCCATTTCTGACTTACAAAAAATGGCAAGTTCATAGGAGCCAACCTAACAGATGAAGCACTATTTGTTAAACTTCTGGCTAGTGACTGACACGTGACCAAGTGCAGGGAAATAGCCTTTCAGTATATAATGGGGCCATGTTCATCAGTGGCTTGTCAATGACCTCAATCCAAAGCCCTTAAACTTTTGAAGTATTTGAGAATGTTTATCCAAACTGTCCTTCATCTTCGGCACAAGATTCCAGTCTCCAGAATCAAAGGACAGGAATACTTAAGAGAAGAAAGGTGTAAAAAGGAGAAATACAAGCACATTCTTTTCCTAACTGTCAGGGCTGGCCCTCGAGCAATTTTCAAACAACCTTAAGAGACAACTAATAATTCTCCAGCTTGATGTTTCACAGGCTGTGGCCTCACCCCTGTCAAGCTGTGGCTGAGCTGGTGGCTAGAGGGCAAAGCCATAATCCAGAGCTAGCCAAACACTCCTCAGGATGAATGATTTGGGTTAAAGACATGAACTATCAGGGGTTATGGTTAGGGTCCATTTCTAAAAATAACTATTTATTAAAGAACCCAAGAAGCAGAAACCTCCCGCTACCAGGTCTTTTTTGTCAGCACCTGCATACAGAGCCAAGCACTGGCCAGGTCCAATCGGCACCCTTCACACCCTGGTCTAATTCATGCACTGAAGATGAATGGGGCCCCTGGAACCGTGCAACATGCTGGCCTTTCGTGCATGTATGTAGAGAAGGATCTCAGGTTTCTAATAACACTGGGCAAATGCCCAAAGAAGATCTGAAGTTAAGCAGCAACCTGATACACAAAACTGCAATCATCACAGAAGAAGGCAAGGAAAAACATGGATCTTGTTTTAGGAAAATACTACCTTATTGTGAAACTTAACTCAAAATACCTAGTCAAGGACTTTGAGTGGGTTAATCGTCCTTCTAGTTCTAAGAGCAGCCGACCCTGACATGAGAACCTCTTTTATTTTTATTTCTTTCTAACTTCCACAGCTCATTCTCACTGCTAATACACCTCCATTAATTCCTAACCCCAAAGAAGTTTTAAATACACAGTCTCATGTATGTCCTTCCTTGCAATTGTCAAAGCTACATACACGCACACACAATTAACTCAAACCAGAGATTATCTTCATAAACATTATGTTCTTAATAGAAGTAAACCACTCTTTTCCCTAAAGCAAAATAGGACATAACTATGTAAAGCCTTTTATACTTGGTTTTCAAAATGTGAATGGGGACACTTTTCCGACATCGTAAGTATACAAAAGAACCAAACAAAATTGCAAAAAAACATGGAAATAAAAAAGTCTCTCTGTTGAAAGGAACTGTTCTTTGTTGATAAAGGGCGGTTCAAACATATTTTAAATATTTTTAAACAAAGACCTAGCTGATGTCCCTTAATCCATCCATCCAGTTCAACTTTCCGTGCAGGCAGTTGCTGCAATGGAGGGCCCATGTAGAAGGCAGGGCCAGAAACCTTTCCTCAGTGTCCCACATTCCTAGGGGACACGGGTTTTCGCAAAGTTAACAGCAATTTTCAACTTCCAATGAAAGTACAAAAACATCTTTATAAAAGTTTTACAAGGACATCCTGGCAAGAACCAAACTACCACGAAGAGTAATGTTTCGGGGCCCTGAGCATTCCAGCAGCCCGCTTTTCTTGGCCACATCTCCTAGCTATGTGGTGCAAATAGGCGGTCAGCTGGGAACCCACAGGAGGGTCCCATGGAGAAAATAAAGCCAAATATACCCATGCTGGCTTCATGCTCCTTGCTTTGCAGGAAAGGGAAGCAAGTGGAAACCAGTCAGATTTCAACGTCTCTAGTCAATGCAGGGGAAGAGGAATGGCACGGAATGTGAGAAGAAAAGGAAGCAGATACAGAGTCGCCTGCATCCAGATCCAATACTGTCACTGTCCATCCTTCCAGAAATCACCATGCTCACCCTTGTATCCTTCATTAGAATGGTGATTAACAGAGTGCTGCTCTGAGCAGAACTCTCCAAGGTGGGGGGGCACCACGGAGACCATGCAAGCTATGACCTGTAGAACACAGGTCTAAAGGAAATACCAGAACCACGGGCCCTGGGAGACAGCGGTCAGTATGAGGCCAGTATAGTTTCCTGGGGCTGCACAAACTGCAGAAATTAAACAACAGAAATTTACTGTCTCACAGGAGGCTCCAAGTCGGAGATCAACAAGTCTGAGAACTGTGAGCGATTCTGCTCCTTGCTTCTCTCCTACCTTCCATTTAATGAGTTGCTACCAATCTGTGGTTCCTTGGTTTGACCATCACCATTGCCTTCCAACTTCACATGCACATGGCATTCTCCTAATGTGCAAGAGTCTGTGTCCAAATTTCCCCCACTTTATAAGGACACTAATCCCATTTGATTAGTACCTACCCCTTGATTACTTCTATAAAGGCCCTATCTCCACATAGTTAAATTCTGGGGTACTGAGGTTAGGATTTCAACATACGAATTGGGTCAATTCATAAGAAGATGTGATTCAATTCATAAGAAGGTCCTTAGGAAAACCACAAGGGATTGAGAAAGGAAGGGCCCTATAAGAAGATAGTACTATTTTCCTTTTTCAGCATCTCTTTCAAAACAAGTATCTAAAGAAATCAAAATCTGTATCATGGTACAGAGATAAGTTAATCAACAATTTTTTGAGTAGAAAGGTTTGTGAGAGAAACTGACATCACAGGGTGGGGGTGCGGTACAGGACAAGGAAAACTGAGTGTAAAATGATACATACACAAACTGTTTTGGCAGTGGCCTATTTCCAGTAGCAGCTATACAGTAGACTCTCAGAGTCTGGCAAGATATAAAAGAGGACAGGGCCCAAAATACATTAATGGCTTGAATATGGCTTTAGATCGAGTCATAATTGGCTGGGAAATGGGGCTCACCTTACAATTCCATAAACTGCAAAGTTTGGGTCTCGTGCCATTTAGTGAGGATTTAAATGGCTCAGGTCATTGCCAGCCACTGGCCTGGGCTTGAACTAGATGTCAGCCTACGGTTTTTCAGAGAAAGGAGTGTCATGAGAAACAGACAAATAGAAGGCTCGAACGGACAACATTTCAAACTCAAAACATGAAATAAGGCAAACAACACATTTGGCAAAGGGGGATGATAAAGTGGGTCCTCTCTTGGAAGAAAAGAGAAAAGGCAGGAGAAACAGTAAAGCATTTTATTTTCAAAGGTACTTTAGTGGTAATGGTTTGGACTACTACTGAAGACTGGGGGAGTGGTACAAGCTTGAGCTAACACTCTCAGATACCAGAGAAGCAAGTGTTATCCCAAGAGCCACCAAATGTCATCTCACTGAGCAGTCTTCAAAATCCAATCTGCAAGCTCCTGGGGGAGGAGATAATCTGTAGGACAAACCGTTTTTGTACTAATTCTGCCTTTTACATTCGACTGACATTTATGTTGATGATGCAAAAGCAACGATGGGAAAATCTGTTGAGTGAATCAAGGCAGTGGCCTCAAATTATACTCTTGAGTATCATACACTGTGGTTAAAAGTCTCCTTAAGAATGCTGATGAATCTTCCTCATGGCACAGGGGCTAAGTCCCAGTGCTGTCAAGCTACAACCAGCTACTATAGCATGAGTTCGATTTCTGGTCAGGGAACTAACCCACATGGCACAGCAGACCTCTCCAGTCCTGCCCTCTGCTTCCCTCAGCAGTGAATTTCAATAGATCTGCTTGCTCCCCACTGAGTCTCTAATAAATCCTCTCAAACACACACCCCCAACCTCCCACCTCTGGCCTATACCCCAGTTCTTGTATGAATAAATAAAAATAAATCTTAAAAAAAAAAGGTGCTGGTGAAGCAATATTAATGAAGTCATAAAACTATTCATCTAATTAGCTCTCAACTCTTGAGTACACATTTTTTAATATTCCATTTGGCAAAATGGAAAGTACACACGGAACACTGTGCTGCAGACCAAAGAACAGTGGCTGCCGTGAAGACACACTCCCATGACTGTGAGTCGCCGAGAACATCATTCTCTTCTGGAACACCATTTTTACTTAAAAGAACAACTGGGAAAGTAAGGTTATACAGGAATGCACAGGGCAGACATTTTCTCAAAAATGAATGAAGTGAGCCTGATAGCTCAAGGAAAACAGCAATGATATTTATTTTCAAGAACAGAATTTGAGCTTTCAAGCAAAATTAGAACTTTGAGAAACTTATGCCTACCATGTAGTGTTTGACAGAATTATAATAATGAGATAGGTGAGGGTGTTAAAAATATAAGGTTACGTATTCCTGTATAACGAAATGGGTCAGCATTTGGAAGAGCTGCATGACTCTGAATCTGTAATGTTCCAAATGACCAGTGCATGAAAGTACAAAAATCATTCATTAGTAAAAGATCCATTCAAAGAGCAAGAGAAACCAATGGACTTCAGAAACCAAAGGATTTCAGTGTCAAAGACTATGAAGAGTTCACCAATGTGATTTCAAGTTCCACACTGTAACTGACCTTTAAGAAACTACCTCTTCTAGAGTTTTGATATAATATCAAAGAGCATCCACAATTATCTTAACAAACTAGTAAAATGCACCTCCCTTTTCCAATTACATATCTGTGAAAGGCCAAATCTTCATATACTTCAATCAAATAATATTGCAACAAACTTGAGTATGGAAACAGATAATAGAAGACAGTTGGATTCTTGTAAGGCAGACACTGAAATTTTTCACAAAAACATTTTATTTTTTTTTAAACATGTTTTTTTCTTTTTTTAAAGATTTATTTATTTATGCGTACAAGCACTGGGGTACAGGCCAGAGGTGTGGGGGGGTGAGAGGATTCACCACAGAGAGCAGGGAGCAGAA
>JAGFMF010011483.1:259970-282355 GCA_019455555.1 Galemys pyrenaicus | reverse complement strand
GTGTATATGTACCACAGCTTCCCGATCCACTCATCTGTTTTTGGGCATTTAGGTTGTTTCCAGGTCTTACCTATTGTAAAGAGTGCTGCTATAACACAAGAAGTATTTTTAAGTTACTTATAAAAACTCAGACATTAAGTTCCTTGCTACTGCTAAGTCACTCAGCTAAAATGTAACAGAATTTGAACTCAGGTCTGACTGCCTAGTCTAATGCTATACTTCCCTCCACAGTCATCATCTCAGGCATACACCCTTCCTCCAGTAGATTTTTTTCAAGTCATCAAAAACCCATGAGTCACTTAAAACCTCTAGTATAATAGTTATCATACAATTATTTGTTTATATGCAGCGCTCTCCAACTAGGCTGTGAGTTCCTTAAGGACATCCTTCAGCTTCATATTCCAGCACGGCCATAGGGAGGCTAAACAAACAATGTTTACACTAAGCCGAATGGTTCATAGCACCCAAAATGCCAAAGAACCTGCTTCAGTGAGAAGGTTGTCAGAGTTTTTGTTCTCTTAACCTCCCTGACCCTCAGTTTCCTCATCCGTTAATAGGGATAATAATGATACCTGTTCCATAAAGTTGTTTTGATAACGGTGTTAGATAATACATGCTAAATGCTTGGCAATGCCTGAAATATGCTAAATACTCCACAAAGGCAGGCAAATAATCTCTAACCTCCAATGAAAGATAAAAAGAAGGAGTGCCAGACCTCTTCTTTAATCTACTAGATTTTAAATCTGGAAATAGATATTATTAAATTTTAAAAGGGTATGAAACAATGTGCTGTTTAAAAAGTAGGGGGGGTTCTAAACACACTGCTATAGAAAAATTTTTAAGACCTGTTGAAATGAGAAGGGCATGTCTCAAAATGAAGTGTTTGTGTATAGGTAACTGCGTGTATTTAGAAGCATACAGGAAAATACTCTGAAATAGAGAGAGGGGGTGGGATGAGAAGAATAAAGAGATAGTTGAATCTTATCATGAAAATACATTCATTATTCTCATCAAAAGTAATACTAACGTAGAGTTTAGTTAAAAGCAATGTCACAACTGGCTCCTTAATTGTGACTTGTGTACTATGATAATGTAAGATACTAAAAATAAGAGAAGCAAGATATAGGGTATACAATAGCTCTCTTCATCTTTGTGACTTGTATATAAATCTGAAACTATTCTGAAACATTTGTGCCTTTTTTTCTTGAACAAAAATACACATAGCGCAGAACTATCTCTGTTTATAAGCAAATAACCTAAAATGTTAACAATGATTCTGAGTGTGGGACTGAAGGTGCTGCCGCTTCTCCGGACCTTCCAGAGCAGTGGCTCTCAAAGGGTGGTTGCCAAACTACAAGAAGCAGCATCTAGGACTATGTTAGAAATGTAAATTCTCAGGCTCTGCATCAGTTACTGAATGAGACACTCAGGAGATAGGGCTCTATATAAGTCTATGCACACAAAAGTTTGAGAGCGCCGTTCTAGATCACAGGAACTGGTTTTGTAACAAATGCCACTTTTATAGTCAAAACAATAGAACAATGAAACGTAGGGGGTCGGTGTGTTGATGGATGAATAGCACTTGAAGACCACAGGCCTGCCCTAACCCAGTACATGCACTGGTAGGCACACACAGGCCCATACCAAGCTCAAACTGACCAGTTTCTGTCCCTCCCCTGTTCCCCCAAACCAGCTTCTGTGGGCCCTCTGGTGAACCCACAAAGACAAATCTCAGAAAAAAATGGTTTCTGGCATGGGATTTTTTTTTTTTTTAATTGTATTGTAAGAGAAAAGTTCATTGGCAACAGCTTATCATCTTCATCTTCAAATTTATGGCCTCCAGTCTCGATTTTATATTAACAGCACCAGTCAGGGCATGACAACTAACAGTTTAAGAGGTAGCAACTCATCTTCATTTTTAAAAAAGGGAAAAAAACAGCCTTAAACCTGTATGTAATAACAGCTCTGTTGAAGAAGGTGCCAGCTAGATTATAAGCCCTGCTTTTGAAAAGGCTCACCCCCTTCCCTCATGTTCTTCAATCCCATTTCAAGGGCCAAGAGTGTTCATCATTCCCGGCTGGTTTCCTCCTTTCCAGGTACATACACAGAGGCCTTGGAAAGTATAGGACTTCCACTGCAATAGTAGTTCCCTGAAGCTCAGATTCTAGCCCTGCTGTCAGAGGCACTCACAGGGGGGCTCTGCTTTTATCTGCAGGCTACACCCTATAAAAGTCACAGTAAAGAGAAACCCAGAAATCTAACATTTAAAAGATACTTCACCAAAACAAACAGAGTTGTAAACCAACATTACCTCAATAAAATAATTATAGAAAGAGACCCCAAAAAGTTACTTTAAAAAATGACTCTCTCCTAGAGCCAAAATGGGGAGGAGTAGGCGAGGACTAAGTAAACTGACTACAAGAAAGCCACCCACAGCCAGCAACTACTCAGTGCAGGTTCACTGCAGGGAGCAGAGCCACATTCCCAAGTGCTGAACCCGCTGCTTCCCCGGGCAGTGAGTTGGCCTCGAACCTGAAAGATGCCTGGCGCTAATCCATTTCTGGACTAGGGGACAGCTCACATCAAGGTGGGAAAATGCACAGGTGTGTCATGTTGGGTGGGCACGACAGCCACAAGACCTAGGCTGTACAGGGAGAGATGACAGATTCAACAAGCTAGAAATATCAGGAGGAAGCAGAGATTAGCGTATTGTTCGTATATGCATTAATAATTAGTATTGTTAGTAAGGTATACAAGCACCAAAATGAATGAAAACAATGGTGTTTGGGAGTGAGTGACTGACGCAGATAAAGGAAAGCTGAGAATAGAGTCTAGTTTCCTAAATTACCTTGACTGTGCTTCAGGCTGTACCTCTGAACTCCCTCACAGCACAGGGCACTGGAAAAGGTTCATGGAGTTCTGTGCACATGGGTGATGAAGAATCCAGAGCCAAAACCATCGTCTACCTTCCCATCACAACCCCCTGGGTTAATGAGGTGGTTGGGAATCCAACGGGGAGCCTCTTCAGAGACCCAAGTGAATACTTACTGCTACTGATGGAAGTATCCCTATGTCAGGTATAGGGAAATGGATTCTATCATAAACCATAAGTGCTGGAATTGTAGAAAAATCACTTTTTGCAGCCATCAGAGGTTGGAGTCTAACTAATGTTAGAAGCAATGGGAAAAATGAAGACTGACCTGAAACAGCTGGCCAGACGTGCACCAGCAGTGTTGTTCTGGGCACCTCACTCACATGTGGGCTCCACAGCGGACAAGCCAGCCCCCAAATATACACACACAGCAAGCCGTTCTGACCACAAGGAGTGGAGTTCAGTGAGTACACTTCAAGTGAAGAACCCAGCATAAGGAATAATGAACTGAGGACTGGAGCAAGCACAAAAACCAGGGCCATATTGACCAGAAACCTGGGAACAATAGGAATTTAACTCAAAGGGGGCTTAGGGCCTGGCTGATCATGTGATTAGGACTATCACAATGGTGCCTGTAGGAACAAAGAGAAGGTACACAGGGAGGGTCTGTGTTCTCCCATCTGAGGCTGAGAGAACTGAGATATTCAAGGGCCTCCCCGGTGGCACAAGGGGTTAAGTCTCAGCACTATGAAGCTATCCACAGCCATCATCCCCGACCAGGGAGGGGACCCACATGGCATAGCAGACCTCTCCTAGTCTCGTCCACTGCTCCCCTCAGCAGTGGATTTCAATGGATCTTCCTGTTCTTCTCCCCACTCTGTCTCTGGTGAATCCTCTCATCGCTCGTGCCTCTGGCCTGTAGCCCAGCTCTTGTATGCATAAATAAATAAATCTTAAAAAGAAAAAAAAAAGAACTGATATTCAGAAACTCTATTCTAGAAGAGTCCTATTAGGAGAACAATACAAGAATAATCAAGTCATTGGTCTGAAGCGTACAGAAGTGAAAAACACAAGAATAATCAAGTCATTGGTCTGAAGCGAAATGAAACCCAGGGGCTCAAGTTAGGTGCCATTCTCTCACACATATGCCTGGGTGTGTATCCTGTTTCACCCAGTCTGAATTTCTAGCAAAATGGGGTTTGGTTATACTGCACCTAGTACATCTTATCAGAAGTGCCAGAACTTCAGAAATTCAAGGAACCAGGTGCATAGATTAGTGCACAAAAAAGATAAACTAGACACCTAAAAGGTTACAGTGGTCTCTACAGGAAGAAGAGCAGGATGGGAAAGCGTTCCCCTTTTAATCTATATAATTTTCACTGCTTAAAATTTAATGTGCACACATTTCTGAATTACATGGGTGATTTCTTAATACAAAAGTAAACTTTTTTACAATATTTCATAAGGCCAAAAGTGCAGGGGAACCAAGTGATGACTATCAATGAATGGCTTTTGATACCAAGTCTCAATGCACCTCATCAGCTCTTTTTCCAAAGGGTATTTGAGAGTAAATAAGAGGCAGAGAGAAATGGCCACTCCAAAGCACTCTATATAGAAACAGGCTAAAATTTTATGGGGCCCTCTAGGCTAAGAAGCTATTAGGCGCCACAGCTCCAAAGCAGCTAGGTGGAAAAGAAAGCACTCCAGAGGAGCTATTCAAGAGCTTCCAAGATCTTCCCATTTGTAAGTTTGAAAGTACTTTTGTTCTTTTCTGGGTTTAAGTTTCTGGGTCACACAGCCTTTTGTTAATAACCAAGTGAACACATCTGCAGTAGAGCAGTACCCCTTTTAGACATCCCCCTAAATATGAGCGACCTGGAGAGTCTTAATGCCTCAGGTCCTCAAGCAGAAAGCACTCGACTCTGTTTAATTGCACCTTGCCATCACTCTGTCTCCATGAAACAACTTTAATGAGCATCCCAAATAAGTAAAGAGGTACCGTTCATTGTTACACAATAAAATAATTACTATAGTCTTCTCCCCTGGATCCAGGTAACTGTTGTAAATGTTGGGGAAGGGAGGGCGGGTGAGTGTTGACAAGAGGTTACCAAATATTAAGAAGGCAAATACTATGTGTACCCCCAAGGCCAGTGTTTCTTTGGACATAATCAAGAATCTTCCTTTGTTGAGGTCTGATGTCTATTCTCATCCTGTTCTAGCATCTCCTTGGAGGAAAAACAAAGCTCAACTGCCAGACAGTGTTCCAAGTAATTGTTGATAACAGATAATGGCAGAGGAAGCCCTTTGGTTAATGTTTAAGCCTGGCAGAGGTAACATTAACTCCTTAACAGTCAGGATGCCCACTAGAACCCAAGATTTGCTCAGTGGGTCCATAGCTCATTGGGAACACTGTTTCATTCAGGTTCAGAAAGGCCGGCTCAGACTGGAATTGATTTATTTTTAAACAAGTATAATATACAATCTCTCAAGTTTTACAAGTAAATTTCAGTAATTTCTCAAGAAATTAAAGAGGAGAATGGAAAGATCATGGTAGAGTTAGAGTATAACTGAAAGAATGTATCTGTTCATGAATTTAAGTGGTATTTTTAAAACAACAAGCTATTAAAATACAGCCTTGCTAAGACAAGGAAAACTGTATTCTAAAATGTCAGATTACATACTTTGGTAGATTTTGCCACAATTACAGATAGAACACACACATACTTACCACACTTCATTCTAATAAAACCTTGGTAATCTTTGTTTCCATATAATTAAAGTTCTTTTTTTTTTTTAAGGGAGGGGGAGGGAGTAAAAGGGGACATGGGAAAAAAGAGGAAAGGGAACATTCTATCTCAGCGAGGACAGACACTGAAGACAGACGACTGGTAGACATGGTGGTAGAGTGCCTGATAAGCAGACAGGTATTTGGTGTCTTTCTTCCACAAGCCATTAAGGGAAGCCAATCATAGTCAGTGACACCCATGACAAGGACTTAGGAAATACAGGTCAGCTCTGTCCCAAATTCTGGGGACCCAGTTGCAGAAAGCACTTCTCTGCTTAGTGATGCATCTCAGGTGGAGTTACTGCAAGGGCAAAGCAGCCTGGTGACAGATTATGAGTACACTTGCGTGATGAGGCAGTGGTATTATGTGGCTATTACACTCTCATACCACCTAAGATTCTCTACATGCCCAAGGTCATCTGCAAAACAGACATTTTGCATTCACTCCAAAGGTAGCAGGAACCAGGAAAAACCAGGTCCCCCTCAACTCAAGCGGATCAGTGATCAAAGATCAAAAGGCAACTGGTTACATTCTTACTCAACAATGTTTTTCTTTCTTTCTTTCTTTTTTTTTTTTTTAGATCAAACCCTGAGTCTTTTGTGAGGGAGGTCTCCTTTTACAAGTGAGGAAGCTAAGCCCAGGAAAGGAGACAGACCTCTCCCCTCCCCGGCTAAGACAGTTATTCCATTTCCCACTACCCCACACAAATCTCCTTGAGCCTATGCTTTCCAGCCTTGATTTCAAACAGACAGTGCTGACCACCAGTATGACAGCAGGTCAGGACCTCTGCTTGAGCAGTGCATTTGAGTCTCAGTGAAGCTAGACGCCGCCCTCTCCCTCTCATGGCCTTTCTTCCAAGTGAGTCCCCACACCTAGCTGTCCTTACCTAACCTGATGATCTGCACTGTCCTTACTATAGTTCTCCCTGTCTGTCTACATGGTATGTCACCAAGCTCAGCGGGTCCGTATCATGCATCTTCTTTAACCATAGAAAGCTCACCTGTATTCCCCACATCACTGAAGCTCAGCCATTCCTCTATAGCACATTCTCTTTACACACCCAGCCCGGTGAAAATGGACAGAAGAATGACAATATGCTAACACCTAAGTTCCCCTGAACAGTGTTGGCTCTGTGAGTACAGAAGATGTGTGTCTTCACGCATTATACCTAGTACTTGATCAAGTACCTGGCACACATGAATGAACGGATGGACAGATAGATGACAGGAGGAATGGAGTTTACTAACAAAGTCTAGCTGCCTTGACTGTTTTGCCTTTAGTCAATTCCAAGTCAAAACACTAATGCTAGCCTAAGCGCAGATTTTATGCTCTTCTAATAACAACTTTACACTAATAACCTCAGGGTTCCCCTGATGCTGCTATACGATCAGTCTTCTTCAGGTTATAAGTACTCACAAAGTAGTATCTTTGCCTGCTCTGCTGCTTCTGGCTTCTTTTGAGAGGCAGAGGAAGGTTACAAAGAGCAAAGATTCAGTTCCATTTCCCATAAGCTCCTTTTCTCTAATTCATGACACTTCACAACAAAAGGTCCTTCAAGGTAGGAACATCAGAGAAAGATGTATCTGATCATCGAACAGCCTAAGATTCTGGCAGGCAGCTCTGATGTTGGCCAACCTGCTGATGAAAGAAAAAACTGGACCCTGGCAAAAATAAATAAAATTTCTTATTTTCCAGAAGACCCAAAAACGTTGCACTGAAACAATGACTTCTTTCCCTCTAGGGTAGTACAGTCCTCACATGTGCCTATCAAAGATATAAGCCTCTGGTCTTCTACCTCCTGCTCCCTTTTCCCTCTGCCTCCTCTCTGGGCCAGCAACCTTCATTTAAGCAAAACCTATGACAAAGAACCAGCCACACCACGTCACATGCCTTCACCACCATCGTGGTAGGAGTCCAAAGTGTTTCCTTGGGAAGGTATGAATCTGTACTGAACAAAGCCCCACCCTTTCCTATTCTGACCAAGAGCTCTCATTGTGAGATTCAAGTGCTCTGTGGTTAACAAACAAGAGGCAGTCAACACATCCTCAGAAGAGCAAATCCATTTTGAGGTGCAGCAATAGCTGGTTCATTAATAACATACCAGTGTCCCATGGAATATTTAAAAAGGCATATCCTGTTATGTGACCTTTAAATAAAAGCTCAAAAGATCTGCTCAGTAGTTAAAACAAGCATTACCATCATTCCCACTTGACAGACGGGCAATCTGAGGCTTGGAGCCATAAAGAGGTGTGTTCTCAGATCTTCCAACTTCTAAGGAGGCATACTTAGAGAGGGTCCCACTTCCTCCGGGAGCCTCTCCATGCACTTCAGGACACGGCACAGGCTATTAACAGACCTGTCCAATTAACCACTAGCAGGTGCCTGTAGCTACCCAGCCAGGATCCACTCTCTAGACCTTCACAACGTTGCTCCCATCAGCTCAGCTGTCCATGCTCCTCGATCTGTTTATGCCTATTCTACTTTAAGTACATAACTACACTAAATCTTAAATGATGCAGCAAACAGAGTTTTATCCCAGGGAAACTAAGTCAGATACTTTGGAAAGATTAAATGAAGACAAATGCTTTAAAAAAAAAATAGATGAGAACTAAATGCAACTAGGAGACCAAAGGGAAAAAAAAAGCGAAATTCTAGAAGATTCCCAATAGCTTTACAAGTGGCTTTTCACTTCATTCAAAAACAAACAAACAAATGAAAACACAACCCAGAACTGTGTATTTTAAATGATTCAAGGGTAAGGCTAAAGTAAGTCTCTAAGAGGGCATATCAGCAATCCCATTCATAAACACCTGGGCTTGAATGTTCACACTTTTAAATTAAGTAAAAATGTCAATTCATCACTTTTTTTAAAAAAAATCATTCTCTGTTTCAACTTAACTGACCTTTTCAAATGACCCACTACCTACAGGTCCCAACAGTATCAAATAAGAAGGCTCCTGCTAACATGTGAAAATCATGAAAGACACACACACGCAGTGGTAACCTATAACTGATTTCACTCCCCGGGCCAGTGACATCTAAAAATGTTTCAATCTGGGACAGGGCTTAAAATAATATATTTCTCATCATAACAGGAAGCAATCCTCCACAGATATCCATCACTAGCACTGCCAACCTCAACTCAATCATTAGCCTTAAAGAACTTACTAAGAAATAGTTCTTAACTGGGCATAGCACCACAACTCAATCATGACAATGTCTGGAGATATTTCTAGTTGTCACAACTGGGGAAGAGGGTTTGCTACTGGCATCTAGTGGCAAAGGCCCAGGATGGCCTAACTCTAGGCCTGTAATGCACAGGACAGCTTCCTGCCATGAAGGATTATCAAGCTCCAAATATCAATAGTGAAGAAAATCTCATCGGAACAGGGAATTCCAAGACCTACAGATGTTGGTTTTTGAACAAACAAAAGGAAGAGTTGATTAGTTCCCTCTTGAATCAAACATTGCTCAAAAGCCACTAGCTTCCTAGTATTATTAATAAAACACCAAATCTCTCAGCAAGACTATCCAAAGATCACAGTTTTTGCTCATGTGGTGAAACAACAATACAGTTGGCCAGTTTTCTTTTCTTTCTTTTTTGGTTACATTCCATGAAACCACCATTTAGCTCATGGATAGAAATTATTTTTTAATTAATTAGAAATCTGTCCCAAGCTTCACTTTTAAAGAACTTAAGGAAAAGTGAAATTGATTTGATTTGTTGTGGTAGTAGGACTGAATGAAGAAGCAACACCCCAAGAGCTTGTTCCCAACTAAATAGACAGACTTGAATTTTCAAACAGTAAAAACAGAAGAAAAAAAGAACCATCACCACCATTAAAACCTCTGAGCACCTATCCAGTGTTGACAGACAAGCGCCAAGGATTCAGATACCAAAGACATAACACACACACAGATGAATATGGGGTAAAATCAGACTAGTAAATGCTAATGTAGAATACAGGTGCTGGGAATATAGGTGTTAATAATTTTTTCATAATAAAGTTTTGGCGAAGGCACCACTGGTGTATAAGATGGGGTAAATTTGATTTATATGTTAAAAAGGGGGGTGGGGAAGAGACCTCCCAGTCTTGCCTGGAGGAGCATGCAGACAATTCAAAGTGCATGAACAAAGGCAACACAGGAACAGGGAGGAAAGAGTCTAGAACACCAGGTTTTTAGGTTGACTGACATATAAGAATCCAAGGGAAATGAATTTAGAGAAAGAAGTCTGGTTCTTCTACACATGTTGGGCTAGGCTGAGATACCTATAAAATGCACCAGGGTGAACTTGAGTCACCTTGACTTGGATGGGAGAGTGCCTCTGATCCCACTGGCCCTGGACTCTGATATGGGGGATACTTTGGAAAGGAACTCATCATCCAACATGTTGGCTCAATTTGGAAGGCTTCTTTGTGTACCTTTTTGCCTATAAGACTTACTAAGCAAGAAAATAGCTATAACTATTCTCATGGGGGTGTGCATGGCACAGGGTTTCACCAATATGTACTAAAAGAACTAAAAGTTGGGAAGACCCAGAAGCTATTTTCTGGAGGAGCCCCTCCAGATACTGTTTACCAGCCTCTGGCCAGTCCCTCACACCCAAAGGGGAAGGAACAGATGAGCTCCCTTTCTAGAGCCAGGGACAGACAGCCCACAGACTCCTTGAATACTTTTTGGTTTGTCTTCCTACCTGCTTCACCAGGTATGTTCCAAAACTGAGTCACCCACTAGAAGACGGGTCTTTAAAAATCTGAGGACTATCATTTGGAAACAAATCCGACCATCCTAAGAAAGGGATCAGATCAGTTGCTCTTAACAGAGCAGTTATTCTTCACTGAAAAATCTGTAAATCCATCTAAAAAAACTCCAGCCAGTTTTAACATTCCTGCCCTACTATGGACCACCACCCCAGGAGTAAAGCCCTCCAGATGCCTCGTGCCCTCCATGGCACACAGTTTCACCTCTCTAAACAAACAAGGGGTGTCTTTGTTTAAATTAAAAAAAAAAAAAACCTGTCTCACAGGCTGTGATTACATCAGCAGAGTGCTCTCATTCTCTGCATCAATCCAGGCTGCTCCACTAGCTTTGAAGAACCGAATGCTCAAATGTTCGGTACCCTTTGATCTTAAGGTTCCCGCCTAGGGCAAAGCCAACACCATCTCAGCCCATGCAAGGACCCACCATCCACAATCAGTAACCCTGGTCATCCCCCACTAGCTAGGGTAAAGCAGGACCCAGCTCCCAGACCAGTCTACAGGAGTTAGGGGAGGGAAGAGAAGTTGTCCTTTTGGAGAAGACATCAATAATGTAACATTAATCCATTAATCTCTTGTGGGAATAGCATTACAACTGTTGTTTTTTGGGCTTTGTTTAATTTAAAGAACCTCTATCTCTTTTAGAGATCCTGAAACATTTGGTGGGGGGGGGGGGGAGAATGAGAGGGCTTTGCTTCAAAAGAAAGCAAGGGTGGAAGGTGTAGTGAGTACATTACACTTTTCTGTTTACATGTAACATTTTCTATAAGAACGTAGAAAAGAAACTAACCTCTAAACCTTTGCCATGAAGGCAGCTCATATCCAGCTCTCCCACTGTGCCCGCAAAGCAGTCAGGGGCCCACAGGGCCAACTACTCCAGTACACTTCCTGAAAAGGCAGAGGTACCAAGTGTCACCCCTGTCAGGATGGGTTATAGAACCCATCATTCTAGAATAATACCTACAAACACAGCAGATCCTAGAGGAAATATCAAAACTCTCCCCCAAAGTCTACTATTTTCAGAAATCAGATCATTAATGGTCCCAGAGTAAGCCCTGCAGATTGCTTCATTTGGACATCTCCTCCCCCAAATAGCTCTAGACACTTATCTCCAAGCACCACCATGGGGGGGGCTATCCAAGGGCACAGGACTCCTGGGCTGCCTCACAAGGCCAATTTTGCTCCACAGTGGCCCTCCCTGAGGCTTTGGGTAAATCCATTCACCTACAAACCTGCCCTACATCTTATAAACAGAGAACTATTACTGGAGACCCTGTGTTGTCACCACCTCTTCTACTACCCATACTTAGCTAAGAAAAGAAAACAGAAGTCAAGAAGAAAAAGGAATATGGTGACACAAACATGATTCTACGTGCATGCAGCTAACAAGCCACAGATAGGACACAAAAGAGTGAACTGGGAAATAGAATGGTCCAGGACTGGTAGGTGTGTTCAAAGCCATAATTTCAAACATTCAAGCCAGAAGGCAAAGAGAAGGATTTGAAGGGTATGGAAAAAGGGAAACAAGGTCCTCCCACATGGGTATACACACCTTCAGGAGGTCAAACTAAAAATTCCAGGGAAGGCCATCAACCTACCTGCACCCCTCAGTCAAGGAGCACAACCACAAATTATGGAAAGGGTCAAGAAAATAAGATATGATGTCATAATGACTAAAAGGATTAAAGAAATTTTTATGAGAAGGCAATTTTAATGTTTTGAGATCTAAGAAATTAATTAGGGGGAGTTTTAAGAACACAAGTCAGAGTCTAGAAGTAGAAGGGTAACTTACTGGAAAGTGAGATAACAACAGCATACTTAAAATAACATGTATTTACTAGCTTTCATTTTGGGGGGAAACTAGGTCAAAAAAAAAAAAACCCACTGTCGACTATTTCCCAGAAAATCCACACATATTAAAAAATGTACACAAACTCCCTAATTCATTCAAGAACTCCTGATTTATAAGTATATTAATCCTGGCATAACACAGACCTATACAAATCTCTGTTAATAATTTATTTTGGAAACTCATTTATCAAGTCTTTCATTCCTACTAATAACCAGAAAAACGATAGGATTCAGTGCTGTTTTCTTATACAGCAGCCAACCTAGGCTCTACAGACTTGCGGGGAATTGGGGTGTGTCACAAAATGGTCCAGAAAGGCATGCCTCTGCCTCAGTAGGTTAACAATCTAGTTGACGAGAGACACACCCTAGAAATTAAAACAACAAAAAATAACATTATGATGCACGAAGAAATGAGTGATCAGAGCAAGCCGTTTCCAGTTCAGAGGTAGCAGAGATTTCTGGATGCTGTAAAGGTCCAGGAGAGCTTCATAGATGTGGTAGCCTTGGAAGATGAGCAGAATGTAGGCAAAGAAGCAAGCAGTGGTCTGCTTGGAGGACTGATTTGCCTGGAGGCTTGGAGTTCTGCAGTAGAAAACCAAGTTGCCAAGACAGGCTGGGAGCAAAATACCAACGTAGGGTTTATAGTCTATAAAGAAAAAACAATTCTTAAATATTTGTGAAGGTGAGTGTAGCAGAATGGGAGAGGGTTGTGGGGCCCCACTTAAAGCGGGGCACTAGCGAATGGAGGGCTTCCTGTTAAAACAGAAATGACTGCCCCCCAATGAACTAGAGCAAAGCATGTGCTCAGCCTACCAGTTGCGTGTTCCTTTTTAAACAAACGGGTGGAGATCAAAAGAAACTTTGCAAATGAGAGCCCTCCTACTCCTCTGACTTGTCATTTCGATTCCTTTCATCTACCTCCTGTTTGAAATTCAGGTGAAAAGGAGAGGCATGTGGTCAGTGGACTGCTGAACTGGCCCTGTGTCTAAACTCATTTGCAAATGGGGGCAAGCAGCTAATGCTGCCCCACCCTTGCAAACACCAGCTGAACAGAATCAAGACGGTATCTCAAAGTCCCTTGCAAGAACTGCCAAATCTGCTTCCAGACTGAGAAGACCAAAGCCTACCACTGAGGATGCCTGGAGGAGCAGGCTCCCATCAACCCCCAACACGAAGACCCTCAACTGTAAGAAAGGCACATTTACAGAGCCCCCAAACTATCTTCCTTCTTTTGCAGTGAGTGAGAGCAAAGCAGTTATGTATAAAGAAAACACAGAAAATGAGAAATGAGAAAAGTTCCTCCTCAGAAGTCACAGGTAAAAAGCATTTGTTTATACACTGACCAGTAAGAGTCAACTGATGAGCATAATGTGACTCAAACTGCCAGAACGAAGAGTTCAATATTCCACTTCTTTTCCTAAAAAGTTCCTGACCAGACTTAAAGGGCCAAATTCCATTTCATCCTCATCACTTATTGTAATTTACAATTACAAGAGTGAGGGGGTCTTAAACCAGCTGGGTGTGTATTTCCATACTTGACCCAGTAAGTAGCAGGAGCTTGGGGAAGTTATTTCACTTCTTTAAGCCTCAGGCTCCTCATCTATAAAATGGGGACAGAAGCACTTAATAGCATAGAACTGTTATGAGGAATAAATGAGATCACTTGTGTTGGTATTTAATAAAATGTCTGGCACAAGTCAGCCATGTGATGTTATTTTTAATCTATAGCTCTCACCTCATGTCTTCCACGGGAAATAGTGTAGTAAGATGTAAGTAAGTAATAGTGAGTAAGCCACGATAAGGGCATTTTCCAAGGAAGAAGGGACTGTAAACTCCAGTTCAAAAAGATTTGTGTGGCCCCATCTGTGGGGAGAAACAGGTTAGCATTCTTCTCCAGAATATAACAGCTGCCTCTCCTCCCATCTCGCCCTGACCCCTCCTCGGCTGCAAATACTCAAGGATTAAGAAGACATTCAAGCTTTGTTGTCTCATTTCTGCTCTGGCATTCTTCTCTTTGGGCCCTTTATCCTAAATGCCATTTCTGCTCAATAGTAGGGCCTACATTAGAGAAGTGTCTTGCACTCTCTCAAGGTGTCCCTGACCCTCTGTTTCCACTGACTCTTATACCCTTGTGACAGGAGCTGCCAGTCCCGCTTTACTAACAGGAAATCCCAGAGGTTAAAAGAAGTCAAAGCATCTTGCTGGGTGCTGGGGAGTCTCCAGTGTCAAGACCCAGAACTTCTAACTCTGGGCACAGTGCTCTTCTGGGCTGCTAAATTTTGATCCAAGATGGGATCTGTGGCAGTTTTCCTACCCCACCAGCAAGCAAGAAACAAGGCTGGGGCCTCCCTGGTGGCTCAAGGGGTTAAGGTGCAGCACTATGAAGCATCTGCAGTCACTGCAGCAAGAGGTCGATCCCCAGCCAGGGAGGTAACCCACATAGCTAGCATAGCTACGTCTTGCCCACCTGCGGCTCCCCTCAACAGTGTATTTCAGTCCATCTGCCTGTTCTGCTCCCCACTCTGTCTCTGGTGACTCCTCTCACCCCCCCCCCCCCACACCTCTGGCCTGTACGCCAGTTCTTGTATGCATAAATAAATAACTCTTTAAAAAAACGAACAGGGCTGGACCAAGTGGAAACACTTCAGCTTCCCCAGTACCTGTGATACCACCCTGCTGGAGCAGCCCCAGGGAGCAGTGCCAGCAAAGGGGTTCCTGCCACCCGGCGAGTTTAGGGAATGCAGTCTAACTATCTGGTTGAGAAATACTCCTTTTGTGAAGATTTGAAACACAAGCATACATACACACAGAGAGAAAGCCAGCTGTGACCGGGCTAGAAACAAATATGTGAAGAGAGCCAACCAGCCAGCCCAGTAACAATGAAGGCTGGGAGATGAGGGTGGGGGGCTAGTCACACAACAAACTCCATGGAAGAGAAGTGCATTCAAGCCCCACTCCAGGTTTTATTCTTCACCAGGTTTTACCCTTCACCGCTTCTCCTAACACTTCAAAGGAAGTATTTTTGTACAGCCCAGGGAGGAGTGTAAACTGGCCAGCTGCTTCCAAAGCAGAGATGTTAACCCTGAAAGGGCTGCTGGCCTCACAGGGGAGGGGGAAGGAGAACAAGGTCGCGGGGAGTCTAGGGTGAGTCCCCACACTCCGCCAGGCCTGCCCTTTCAGCCCACACCAAGGGCACAGCTCTTAAACCACTACAGAAAGGCAGGGCCCCAGTTCCTCCAAGCACGCAAACAGCTAGTTATAAATACCCTCCCAGGCTGGAGGTCCAAAGGATCCAGCAGTTAGCACTTCAATGGAAACTCCAGCTAACAGAACAGACCTCTTTCTCACCATGCCTCCCTGAACCATACAAGGGACTGAAGGCCCAAAAGCTAACAACAAAACCTATCCCCCAGAAGTCCAACTACTTCAGGCTTAGTGGCCAGGGGAGAACTTTGCCTCTGCAGCATTCCAGCCATGGAGCCCTTTCAAACAGTGCCCCAAGGAGGGGGCTGCCCCTTCCATGTACTCAGCGTGGCAGGTCAGGAAGTCTTCCCAAAGGCAGCTGAGGGAGATTAAAAAAAAAAAAAAAAATCTCTAGACTCTAGGAGTTTGCACATACTTACAAATCTTCACCCTATAGAACATATCATAACGAAACTCAGATTCCACATTCTTTTGTTACCTTGTAGAAATCTGAGGGAGTCCTGCAGGTAACAGTAAATGGACACTGCAAATAACACCCCGTGTTCGCCCATGATTTAGCTTAACAAACTCCCCTGCCCAAACCACTAAGTACACAGCCACCAGGGGAGTCGGCAGTTAGATCAGCATGGGCTTCTCTCAACAGAACACACGCCATGGCGTCTTTTGCTTTTTTAACCCCAACCACGCCATCTTAATGGACAGACCTTAGCTTGGTGAGGCCCCAGAAACACTCAGTTCCTGACACCTGGCTGCAAGCTTCTGGGCAATCACTGAACAGCACACAGGTGGGTGTTTGCCCCATCCCACTGGCAAGAGCATCCTGTAATTTACTGATACTGAAGAGCATGCTATAAATAGTTGGTGTTTTTAATGTTGTCGGTCCTCCAGAACAAAGAGGGACTAACAGCTGTGTGGGGCCAGGGCTCTGGGCATTGAAGGGCTAAAACTGGGAAATCCTGGGTGGTAGCTAAAGCATCTTCAAAGAAAGAACGCCAAGTGTCACACTCCATCTAAAAAGACTACAGTAGAGAAGAAAGTCTATCAGAACTATCAATCAGGATTTACAAACCAGTTTAGCAGAAAAGTGAACAGCGCTGAGGGTCTTTGTGGGAAGTTTACAATTCAACAGCAAAAGGGAAAGTGGCCAGAATAACCCCTAAACCCCAACCTGCTGTCTCTACCACATTTAAACCTCCAAGACACAACAGAACGTTCTTGATTAAATAAGCACAAGATGATTTGTTTAGTCATTCGACAAACTTTTTTTAACTTGGCTCTGCTAAGTTTTGAGTATATATAGAACAAAACAGATAAGCCTTCTTGACACAAGTTTTTTGTCAGAGGAGATAGACAATAAAAAGTAAAAACAATATGCAAAGGTGGAAAGGATAGCTTATCATTTTAAATCCAGTTGTCCCACAGTTTGGTCTAAGAGTATGCACCTAACAGGACTTATAGTCAAGTAACTGAGTTACTGCCAGGCTCTCCAGAGAGCAATTACACTTCAGAGCTATAAAGACAACGCTGCATTCACTTGTGCTTTTCAAACAACCATCCCCACTTGTTTTCCTAAAACTGAACAAGTATTAAAAAGAGAAACAAAAAACTGAACAAGTATGAGGCAGGGCAGAGTGGTGAAGACACTTAGACCCTGAGCACTTAACTCTAAACATAAATACCTGAGTCAGAAGATTTATGGCTAGTGCTGCTGTCATGCTGAGAGAGAGAGAGCGCGCGCGGGAGAGAGAACCCATATATGCATGTACACTCAGTAGTGGACCTACTGAGCAAAACTAAAGATGAATATATTAACAATCCTACTAAAACTTAGGCTTATTTTTGCCTAAAATCATCAAAGCCATTTGTTAGGATAGATATTAGAATAAATTCCATCTGGAATATCACAAGCAGTCCAGGGTACTATACTTCACAAAAATGTCTAAAGCAAATTCAGAAGATGGTGAAGGACCCCAAAACCATCTCGTGTGAACAATGGAAAGAACTAAGGCAAGAAGAAAACAAATTTTATTGGTTTTACTGATGGTGGTGGTGATGGTGGATCTGAAGGGCCATCGTGTCTCGGTCGTTCTGTTATGGGCTAAGTTGTGCTTCCCAAAATTTGTATGTTGAAATCTCCCCCCCACCACCACCAGAATCTGAGGGGGTGCCTATTTAGAGACAAGGTCTTTAAAGAGAAGATTAAGTTAAAATTAGGTCATTTAGATGGGCCCTAATCCAATATGACAGGAGTCCTCATGAGGAGATTTAGATATGGACAGTTACAGAGGTAATGTCAAATAAAGAGACAGGGAAAAGAAAGTTATCTACAACCAAAGAGAAAGGCCTCAGGAAAAACACAACAACAACAAAACCAAAAAACCCTGTCATCATCTTGGTCTCAGAATTCTAGCCTCCAGAACTGTCAGAAAATTAATTTTTGTTGATTAAGTCAACTAGCCTGTGGTACTTTGTCAGGCAGCTTTAGCGTAATATACTCTTAAGAAGGCAGAACCAGAACCAAGGAGCAGAAGGTTGGTTCAGTGTAAGGAAGAACTTCCTGACAACCAGCGCCCTGGAAAAATACCTGTAAGAAGTACAGGTGGGGTGGGGGCTAAGGAGAGGCTTGCTAGCAATAGCAGAGCCTGGGGCCTCATCAAAAGCTACCAAAGCAAAAGGCTAAATGCCCCAGGCAGGGAGAGCTTCGCTGCTGACAATATCCATCAGGTAGGTCAGCCCCAATTTTAAAAGTTAAAAAAAAAAAATCCTAAGTCAACACAAACACTATGAGATATGACACATAACTGGAGAAGAATTTAAACAACTCATCTTGGAGTTTTCTCTTAGCACTTTATAGGGCAACTATCTCAGGCCTGCTCAGGTCACATTCTTTCCACAGGCAACCAAGACCAGAAAAACATATTTTATCTTTCACTAACCAAGGTAGACAATCCTGAAAATGCACGTCTATTCATCTCAGCCCAATACCTCTAAGGCAGATCCTTAAAACCTGGCATCCAAACTCACCCTAAGCAGATCAGTCTTCTACAGGTTTAACAAACATTTTATCCATTTTAAAAGGCCAACTTTGGCAGGAAATTAAAAAACTGGTACATGTAGCTAACACAGGGGTCATTTAGGACTTCCCAACTCTCTGGGAACTCCTATGTTATCTTCCCTCTGGTTCATGGGTCCTCAAATCACAATAAAGGTGCTCCTCCCTGCCCTCTAACCCAAACACACAAAAGACACACTGCCTTGCCTTGGTATCATTTTCATACCCTTTGGAGGGCATTTCTGTGAAACTCTGGGTTGTAAATCTTCTTGTCCTAGAAGAACTTAAATTCCTCAGAGAGGTACTATTTCTCAATTCTTTTATAGTACAGCTCTCTACTCCACCACCCAAGTACAGAATAAACCACACTCCTGCCAGTAATCCAAAATGGAACAAACGATCAGGCCCTTCCTGATGACTATATCCCAGGATCCTGTGGGAAAATAAGTTAGTCAAATCTTGGCCTTCCACCCTCAAAATCTTATATATGGCCCACAAAAAACTGAGGAGCAGTGATTTCCCCGGCTTGCTTTCTGAGACAACAACAAAAGCAGGACAGCTTTGGCCTTCCACCCAGAGGGAGATTTTGCTCTCCACCTGACCTCTTTCCTAGGCACAGAGAAGCAATAAATGAGTGCCTTGGTTAGAGAAGGGCTTCTCATCCCCGAATGTAATCCAGCAAAGCTGAAAGATAAGAGATAAGGATCAAGTTAAAAGAAATAAAGAAAACTTACTTAAGCAGAAAGGATAAAGGTCACCAAGAGCTACAAGTATGAGAAGCATGGAGAGATGAAAACAGAAAATCAAACATTCTAGAGAAAATTCCATGTGGACTGGCCCACTTCATTCTGCACCTCTTGCCCTAAATAAAAAGTGGACACGTGCTTTGGTCCACGTTTCTGGAACAACTTCACCTTGGTTACATATTTCTACTTTAAACATTCCAAAGCTGCTAAAGGCCTCCCAGGAGCATCTGCTCCTGTTTCTGGGTGGGGAAGCTAGTTCCTGTGGAAAGTGTTTGTTTAGTTTGATTACACTTTGAAGAGGGGTAGGAATTCTGGCCCAGAGAATTTAATGGCCAGCCCTTCTCTTACATAATTTGTAAACAAACAGAGTTTATCCCAGTGTGGCTCATTTGGCTCAATGGCTGGATTTAGAAAAATATATTCCTCATTCATTTGGGAGAACCACAGTAAGGCCCATCAATAAGCAGAAAAATGTCCAAACCAGGCTGTCACTCTATTGCCTAATCGTAACAGACCTCAAAATCTCTCTTCTGAAATCCTGGATTGTCAACATCCAGAGCCCCAAATGAAGGGTTATGGGCAGAACTTGAAAAGCAGTTGATGAATTGCTCCCCAGAAGTTTCTACGCACTTGTGGTATATTTTTAAAAACCTTGGGGAAAAAAAAGGCCACAACAGCAATTTTCTCCAAGGTGTCACAAACGGTCCAGTGTATGGATAGAGAGTAATCTGTTACTAATAACAGTAAAGGCCAAAGCTGGCAAGTGATTTATTTATCTTTAATAAGTCTAATTCCAGGTTGTCATTAGAATGTCACTTACTCCCTTACATTCCAGGCTGCAAAGAAGAAGAGGGCACAGCCCCCAACTGAGCCCCGTGGTTACTATAACAACCAACAGTGCTGCTAGAGAAGGGGGTGTGGGGTCATGTTATCAAAAATCTCACCATGCAGGGGCCTCCCTGGTGGGTGCAAGGGGTTAAGTCTCAGCACTATGAAACTATCAGCAGCCACTGATGCAGAAGTTCGATCCCCAGGCTGGGAGCTGATCCACATGGCACAGCAGACCTCTCCTATTTCGCCCACTGTTCCCCTCAGCAGTGTATTTCAGTGGATCTGCCTGTTCTGCTCCCCACTCTGTCTCTAGTGAATGCTCTCACCCACCTCACACCTCCAGTCTACACCCCAGCTCTTATATACAGAAATTTAAAAATATCTCACCATGCACATGGACATCATCTATTACACGTGGCTGTAGGACCCACTATCTCTGCAATAAAAGGTAAAGACCTTTCCCTTACATTCCAAGTCTCCCCCCCTCATCCATCCCTACTCACTCCTTCCCTAATTCTCTTTATGGGTAATTCTCCCCCTTCTGATTCCTGTCCAGCCCCAGGCATAGATAATATCTAACCCTTCCAGGAATCTCACCCAGCCCCCACACCCAGTTCACAGATGTGAAGACTGAGACTCAAGGAGGCTGGATCCCTTAAGGTCTCACTTAAGCAACAGATGGTGAACGGAAATCAGGTAGGTCTCCTGTCTTCCAGCCATGGCCTCACTGCCTTGCTGTTCTCCTCACACTGCCATGAGCACATTCCACACCATGCACAGCCTCCACAGGATGCCAACCCATTCTGGGTCTCAGCAAGGAATGCCCAAGCTGTTATACTGTCACCATCTCAGGGACACATTCTGTCTTTCCCACTGGCCACCCCTACAGACACTCAGAAGGAGGCCAGCAGTGATTCTGTGAACACTATCCAGAAAATGTCAAGTCCCACATTCATCAAACCACTCCGAGAGGAAAAAGAGGGCATTAAAACTGAAGCTCGGAAGAGCAAAGCATTTTCACATGTTTCAAAGTCTACTATAGACTTCCTCACCTTCACCCTCAAGAAGGAATACAAAAATGAGAAGAAAGCTAAAGTTACTTCACTTCTTTTTCTTACTACTTGATGGAGAAACTGAGGTTCCCAGGGACTAATTTCTTCTGTAAATGAGGAGAGCACCTCAGCTAAAAGGTGCCTTCTTCTACTCACTGAACTACATGTCTAGTGGCATAAGCACATAGACCTGATTTGCATAATCATTCTATAGCAGCAAGAGCAAATTTTGGTTTATTTTCTAAGAATAAATATAGTGAAAGTCATCCAGGTAAAAGGTGGAGTCCACAGTAAAGTTAGTAAACAAGCCTAACAGGAAAGCCCAAGGACAGTCAGTGCTTAAAGGCTGCTGGGTCCTAGGTGCTGCCCATTCTCAAAGGCAAGAGTCTCCACAGGTGGCAACACAGAGTTAAAACCAAGAAAGGCTCTTCTTCCTAAAACAAGCTTCTAACTATAAAGCTCAGAAACACTAGGCTCTTGCCTGGGAACCCACGGTCCCGAGGAGACCACCAACTTCATCTTTGTCCTCCCCATCACTCCCTGAAGATCTAATGGTCAATTAAAAAATAATAATAATGCAAGGTCCTATCATTGTATTATCAATGCAGTATTCCCACTCCTCAGCAAAAACAAATTGCATCCAGGGCCTCCTTGGTGGCACAAGGGGTTAAGTCACAGCACTATCAAGCTATCTGCACTGCAGCAGGAATTCAATCCACGGCCAGGCAGGTGACCCACATGGCACAGCAGACCTCTCCTGTCTTTCCCACTGCTCCCCTCAGCAGCGTATTTCAGTCTATCTGCCTGTTCTGTTCCCCCACTGTCTCTGGTGAATCTTCTCTTTCTCTCTTTCTCTCTCTCTCTCTCTCACACACACACACACACACACACCCTTTTGGTCTGCACCCCAGTTCTTGTATGCATAAATAAATCTTTTTTTAAAAAAATGCATCCAACTGACTGCACATCCAGCAATCCACTGAACCTGGGGGATGTCTTCCAATGCAGAATGAATTTGCTCCCTTTTCTAGTTCTGATGGCAGGGAGACAGAAGACAAACTGATAGTCCCTACATATCATCAGAAAATGCAAACATCGGGGCCTCCCTGGTGGCGCAGAGGGTTAAGCAACTCACTATGAAGCAAACCGCAGCCACTTCAGCACAAGTTCGATCCCTGCTGCCGGCCAGGGAGGGGACCCACATGGTGCGGCAGACCTCTCCTGCTGTGCC
>JAGFMF010011483.1:221760-259920 GCA_019455555.1 Galemys pyrenaicus | reverse complement strand
GCTCTCTGTGGTGAATCCTCTCACCCCCCACACCTCTGGCCTGTACCCCAGTGCTTGTATGCATAAATAAATAAATCTTAAAAAAAAAAAAAGAAAATGCAAACATCACTGGGGCCTCCCTGGTGGCACAGGGGGTTGGGCTGCAGTGTTATGAAGCTATCCACAGCCACTGTAGCACAAGTTCAAGCCCTGACCAGGGAGATGACCCACGTGGCATAGCAGACCTCTCCTGCCTCGCCTGCTGCTCCCCTCAGCATTGTGTTTCAGTAGATCTGCCTGTTCTGTTCCCCACTCTGTCTCTGGTGAATCCTCTCACTCTTCCCCCCCCCACACACCTCTGGCCTGCACCCCAGCTCTCATACACATAAATAAATAAATCTTCAAATTAAAGAAAGAAAAAACAAACATCACCACTTTCAGGCAACTTTCTGTCCAAATTTTGCTAGTTTGTGGTGCTCACTTATCCCCAACAGACTAGTGCACTAAGCACTAATGTTCTCCCAAATGCTACTGCTTTTTCCATTGTATGGTCAGTGCACACCAAGACCAAAGGCAAAAGACCACCACTGAAAACAAGATTATCACCAAGATGCCCAAGAGCTGCCAAGTAAACAGAGGGTTGTTAGGAGTTCTCTGAGAAAAGAAGTCTGGCTTCACATAATTCTTAACACTTCAGCTGATTTCAACTGCAGGCTGCCTGCACTCATTTGCCATCCGTCTGAACCATCATTTCAATCAGTTATTGTTTCAGCTGATTATCAAGTAGTTTTAAAATTATGTTAAAATGTGCTGTGTAAGGTCTCCCTGGTGGCACAAGGGGTTAAGCACTGCACTATTACTTAATGTACCAGCATCCCTGCAGTGTGAGTTCAATCCCCAGCCAGGGAGGGGACCCACATGGTGCAGCAGACCTATCCTGCCTCACCCGCTGCTCCCCTCAGCAGTGTGTTTCAGTCCATCTGCCTGTTCTGTTTTCCACTCTGACTCTGGCGAATCCTCTCATCCTCCCCACCTGGCCTACCCCAGTTCATGTATGCATAAATAAATAAATCTTTTTTTTAAAAAATGTGCTGCGTAGAGAAAGCATGGGTACCAAAGATGAATATAAACGACCCATCCTGGTGCTATTTTCAAAATGTGTTAAGTAAAAAAATTCACATTCTTTACATGGTCCAAAATTACACTATCATCTTAGCATCAAACCAAGTGTAGTTACAAAACACCCACTTCACAATGAAAGTTTGATAACAGGAAAGACACAGAAAAACCATACATCTATTTTTTAGAGAAAAGCTTATTTGGTTTCTTAATAATTTAGAGACAACAGTAACACCTTTCAACGGCATCTTCTGTTTTAGATGAAAAATGTTAACAACTGATGCAACCAGGGAAAGCATGCGAACACCCACTCTGGCCTGCGAACACCCACTCTGGCCTGCGAACACCCACTCTGGCCTGCGAACACCCACTCTGGCCTGCGAACACCCACTCTGGCCAGTGAACACCCACTCTGGCCTGCGAACACCCACTCTGGCCTGTGCACTGTGGAAGTTAAAAAGTTCTGCATGACTATGCTACTTGCAAAAGGGTGAAAGACATGCAGAATAGGACTTAAGTTTCATGATAGCCAC
Organism: Galemys pyrenaicus; assembly: GCA_019455555.1. Lineage (NCBI taxonomy): Eukaryota > Metazoa > Chordata > Mammalia > Eulipotyphla > Talpidae > Galemys > Galemys pyrenaicus. The sequence goes on along the minus strand of JAGFMF010011483.1, from coordinate 258,289 downwards.
CGACAGAGACAATGAAACTCTGCAGAGAAAAAGACTACAGTGCTAGTAATCAAATCTGAATATGGTGCTGAGCTGGAAAACCAAATCAAAGCAAAATCTTATCACCAATTCCCCATGGAACCAGACCATGGGAAGGCACGGTCACCATCTGGGCGCTGGAGAGAACAAAAGGATCACCACCTGCTCGCTTAGCGAGTCACTGACATTCTCAAGGACTGTAAACGTTCTCTTGTTGAAGAGGTCGAAAAAAATATGGGGAAAATTAGATCAGACTGAAATAACAGTTGAAGGAGAGCGCCAAGCTGTACAAGATAAACTGTCAAATGGAGCGTAGTTTTTCTATTTGGGACTTATTGTAGAAATGACTCCAGGAAATCTGTCTTCAGGTGGCAATTACCAGTTTAGCTCAAATTCCCCCAAGGGAAAGGAAAAGAAGGGGAAGGGGAAAACCCACTGTGACTCAATGGCTCAGCCTAACAGAGTAAGCACTCAATATGTACCACAGCTGAATGAAAGAATATAGTGTCCAGTCGGTGGCTCTGTCCAGGCCCCTATTAAACACCAGCACATCTCTCTGCTGTAGTTGCCTCATTTATCTGACTAGCTTTCCCACAGAACCGTGAACTCCTTGAGTCTACAGAAGCAACAGTCACTGGTGCTAATACATATTAAGCACTTATTGTATACATTACACACATCATCTCACTGAATCCTCACAATCCTTTGGAGGCACAAGCTGTGCTGTCCCATGTCAGAGATGAGGAAACAGAAGTTGAGGAAGGTTGGGTGACAGGGCTAAGGTCACACAGCCGGCAGTAGCAGAGCCTGGATGCAAACAGAGGCCCATCTGGCTCCAAAGCTATGCTTTCCACCACCGTGCATCTTGCATGGCATAAGCCTGGTCAGCACTAAACTCTCAGAAAGCAAGGGAGATCTTAGCCTCCAGGGGATTTATTTTTTATTTTTTTGCTATGAGGTTAGTAGATACTCATTGGATTTATCAGCCTGAAACTACCTTATGGTGAAGCTATAAATACAGTCCTGAGTTTCATTTAACTAGTTGTGTTAAAGTTTCTCTGTCCCTTGGTTTCCTCATCTAAAAACACAAGAACGGAAACTCTGAATGAAACTCAGAATCCTCTTGAGGAGCTAGAGGAACAGTGTAAAGCCCTAAGGACAGTGTCCAACATGATATTCATTCATTCAACATTTCACCAACCACCTATGTGACCTTCAGCCCTAAAAGGCTTCCAAGGCAATAGAAGGCAGAGCCAGCAATGATAAAAGCAGCCATGAAAGTAACAGCCCAGGTTACAATAGCAGCAAATTCAATAATCTGGATTGTTTAACAAGCACAATGTTTACCCAGAGTCAAGAGACAGTGGAGAAACCACTGTCTTGTGTTCTGTCATTTCTTTTGGTTGGTACAAAGTTTCCTTTTTCTTTTCCTTAATGATTTAACAAAAAAGATAACTTTTTCCCATCCCCACAGACTGCAGTCTGTAGTTCTCCATTGCTTTTAGCCAAGAAGTCCAGCAGAGCCAAATGGAGCAAGCCTGCAAAGATCAAGAGAAGTCTGTCGATCTGTATTTCCTGCCCAAGTCACAAGAGTATCTGCTGAAGTTACATTATAAATCAAAACTTGCTGAGGCCCAATCAACACACAAACAGGCAGAGAAGGACACTGCAGCCCAGTCATCCATAAAAGACACACACTTTGCCCAGGTCTCTACGCTGCTCTGAAAACTTTCAGGTCAGCCACAGCAAAAACTCAGCCTCTAGAAAGTCAAGGGACGGATGAATATAAGTGCCTTGAGCAATCCCAAGCAGGCAGGATGGTACAGAGAGGTGGCCTTTACCAGAGAAGCAAAAAGAAGGGTCAACCTTATGTGTGTGAATGCAGCCAGACAGCCTGCACCAAAGCTGCAAAGGAAACAAAAATAAACAGGATAAAAGGAAGGCTGTTGCATGAGGAAGAACTTTTGCTCCAGTTTAAAAAGAGAGAGAGAGAAGAAAAGAAAAAGAAAGCACACACTGAAATGATCTAAAACTGCCTATAAATATTTGGGAACATCAAAGGCGGTCCTGTTAAATTAAAAATGCTGTCACACAGATAGGAACTAGCCTCTAGCACTGCCAGCTTCAACATGTGAGCCTGTGATCTGAGGAGCAAGGGCTCAGCTCCTCAAGAAATCTGATTCACTAAAGAAAAAAAGTGAACGAGCAGTTGAGTTTTAATAAGGGCATTAAATACCTTAGGAATGAGCTAATTAGAGTTTAACTCTTTCAAGATTGTGCGAGCTCTTAAGAATGCCGTAAAGTAAGCTCCCTCCAGAATCTAGTTAAATCGGTCTCGAAACCTGCAATGTAAAAGAAAAGTATTAAAATAGCACCTTAGGACTTCAAAGCTAGTAAATCCCACCTGGTGCCCTTGGACTTAGAGGCAGAGGCCCAGTGAAGAGAAAGGAAGAGGCTAATTCAGAATTGTTCTCCAAGGTAAGGTTAGGTTGCTTGTTTATCTTGAGGCAGTGGTGGTGGTTGTGTTGTTGTTTTTTTTCTCTCTCCCCCCAGCTTAGACTAGGTAAGAACGAACTTACTTTCTAATGCCAGATTCTTTCCATCCTACAGATCTGCCCCTTACGCAAGATCCTTTGAGGGTGTCGGTGGGAAGCCCTTCATCTACTGACCTCACTCATTCACTTGCGTGCCACACAAAAAATTATGGCTCAGCTTCCACAGACACACTCAAGGTCACCACAGGAAGTCACCCAGCAATTTCCCTGCACGCATTCTGGATCAGAATCCTAAGGCATCCAGAAACAGTCCCCAGTTAGGAAAGTTCCATCAAAACAGCAGATCCTTTCCAGAAGCAAGACTCTTCAGCTTGATAGTAAAAAGGAGAACCTCTTGGAGGAAGCATACATACACCTGCAGGGGGAAGAAGGGGAAACTTTCCATCACCCAGTCTCAGGAATGTGAAAGAAAGGGCTCGACAAAGATGGAAACTACCTTCACCATTCAAGGAGAGGAATGCACAACCCAGTCTTGGCAGAGAGGGGAAAGGGGAATCAAAAAAAAAAGAAAAAGAAAAAGAAAAAAAAACGCATACACAATGCACTCCTATCATTCCCATTTTTAGAAAAAGTCAATGTGTCTAATTTGAGGGGTTAAGATTAACAAAGTATTTGCTTTGGCAAAATCACACACTGGGTCAAACCAAGTGCTGAAGTCACTTGTGCTTGCCACAGGTCCACATAATTAGGCCCCCAGAGCACAGACTTAGAATATCACAACATTCCCCATGCCCTGGCCTAATCCAGAGAAGCGATCCGCCTCCCAACCTTCCTACAGAGCAATCATGCCTCGTATCCAGGCCACGAGGCCTCAGAAACAAGCAGGCTGGCTAGAAACCCAACCTCCCGTACAGCAAACTTACAAGAGCACACACACACAAGCTGAGGCCCACCTGAGCGGTAGAGACTGGACAATGATCGAGTGTATAGAGTACAGGATGAACAATGAAGCTGCAGCAAAGCAGCTCCCCTCTGATAAAACAGGGATGAAAGAAAGAAGCAGGAGTCAAGCAGCAATGGGATCCCAGGCCTCTTGCAGAGTGTCTAAGAGTCACTCTGGGGACATGGGCCCCACACTGGCAAGAAGGGACACAGATGCAAGCAGGAAGGTACTGTACCTGTTTTAAAGGGAGAGAGAGACCTATTGAGCACTTCTCAATGAATAGCACCTTTGGGTTCTTTAACCTTGATAAATTACCACTTGAGACTAAAAACTCATTCATTTGGAAATAACATAAACGTTGGTTATAGTTAGAGAATATTGTGAAACTATATCTTCATCATCATCCCCACTAAACACAAACTGTATGCTGGGAGTAACTCACTGAACCTTCGAAACAAGTCAGAGGTATGTTTCTCTTTTACAGATGAAGAAACAGACTGGGAAGAGCAAAGTCACCTTTCCACAACAGGTAACTGGCAGATCAGGAATCGAATCCAGGCAGTCTGGCTCCACACACAGCACTCGGCTGCCTCTCCCAGCATCAAAGGAAATAGAGAACCACTTTGTTCTGCAAAATTTACAGCACACTTTAAGGAACTTGCCAAATCCTGGGTGTCTACAAAACAAAGTTAAAAACGAATGCTACTTAAAGCTACGTTAATGTCCAACGCTACTTAAAGCTACGTTAATGTCCAACGACTTACAGTGTCCTTCAACTCTTCTCAAACAACTGGCTGACCATTGTAGTTATAACACAGAAGTAAGAAAACTTGTACCCAAATCAAACTGTAGTCCAAAAGTTAACTTGAAGTCAATTATTAGAAATACATGTTTATCTTCTCCCATAAAATGGTAGTACTATTTCTGCTCCACAAAAGACCTACAATTTAACTGTAAAATACATAAAGTTTGAAGACCCCATTCCAGTCAGCAAACCTCCGACAAAGAGCTGACACCAAGCAGGTATCAAGAGTCTGAGCACACTGAACTTCTCACGGCCCCACCACCTTCATTTTGTGTTTCCTAAATTTACTCACAATTCTAACAACGCTATTCCCTGGTTTTCTAGGAATAGAAGACCAACATCAGGAGCAATGAGTCAGATTTGCTAAGGGAGAGGCATGGGAGAAAAACAGCTTACAGACAGGTGCTCCATCTGCCAGCAGGAAGATGGTCTCATACACTTCACAACTCTAGGGAGTGACAGTTATACATGTGGTCTTCCTAGATCCACATTATATCCTAGAGTCACAGAATAACTAACTGACAACAGAACAAAGTCAAGTTATCTTGAGGAAAAGGCAGTTTACCCTAATTCACATAAAGGGACCTTTTTGGTAGAGTGGGGAATGTCAAGAGACTGCTAACAGCACAGTCCCGCCCTACAGGAGGATACAATCTAATGGAGTCTCACTGAGATGACTCCTAGTCAGCAAGCACTGATGAAATGCATGGTCAGCTTACATGACATCTCGCCTTACGAAATGGTGAGGAGCAAAGAGGTCTGCTTTCTGTTTATACGATGAGCCCTGAGGACAAGCACTCTGTGGCCTAAGCTATGACTGCCTGAGCTATGACCCGGCACAGGTACTTTTGGAAAGGTGGACAGGAGAGCACTGGTGCCTGCAAGCCACCTCCCATTCTGCCATTCAGGATTCTGTCTAGTTCACTAGGCATGATGAATTCACTTCCTAAAACTTCACTGCGTGACACCAAACACCGCAAAATTAATCATGCAGGCCACCATTTGCCGCAGTGCAACTAGCATTCCACATCCCTCCTCTTCCTGTCTCAATCTGTCTGCCAAAGCTTGAAAGCAGGACACCCTAAGATCCCATTTATGGATGACAGTACCTGAGTCCATATTCTTGGTTACTATCCCAAAATAAGTAGGGAACAGGATAGACCTTTTTGGGGGTTGGGGGAAGGGGAGAATAAAGATAAGGAACTGGGGGCGGGGGGGAGGAGTTTCCTATCCATCCTCTGTCATAGTCTTCTTTTCCTTCTCCTTTCCCCAAGCAACCATCACTGAGTTAGTTACAGTGGACAAGGGATACTGGCAAAGGGTAGGTGGTTCAAGAAGGTGGTTATAATAAGAGACAAGAGAGCCCCCTATTTACCCTGCAGCAAGTAGAGAAGACATTCATACGTGAAAGGACCACATTATAATTTCCGCAAGTTTGCAAGAGAACAATTAAAACAGACTTGCAAAAATAAATTAAGAAAATTAATGTTAACTGTAGTAAGAATGTTAATATTAAATGTAGTAAGAATTCTAGAGTTTTATGGGGGCCTCCCTGGTGGCACAAGGGGTTAAGTCGTGGTACTATGAAGCTATCCACAGCACTGCAACACAACTTCTGGTTTGATCCACAGCCAGGGAGGTGACCCACATGGCACAGCAGACCTCTCCTGTCCCACCCGCTGCTCTCCTCAGCAGTATATTACAATGGATCTGCCTGTTCTGCTCCCTACTTTATCTCTGGTGAATCCTGACCCCTCACCCCCCTACCTCTAGCCTGCACCTCAGCTCCTGTATGCATAAATAAATAAGTAAATCTTTAAAAAAAAATTTCTAGAGGTGTGTGTGTGTGTTTTCAACATCTTCTTGCAGGGGCTCATATAGGCAATAATTTTACTTGGAATATTCTGAACTATCCTGCCCCCATCTCACTGCTGTTTTAGAGCCTCCCCCTTCCAAAAACAAGGTTGGCATGGCAACCAAAGCACCAGTCACCGTGGTCCCTAACCACATCCGCCAGGGTTTGGCATGCTGAGACGTGTGCCAACTCTGTTGTCTGCAGGGCACTCCTGGCCACAGTACACAGCAAGCTATAATCAAGTCAGAAACCACCACATTCGTATAGAACTCGGCTCAATATAAATATTCATTAAATGTGAAAACCTATGGTGATGCAATGTTGAGACTGCAAATTTAAACACAAGAGTCAGGAAATGCAAAAATTACCACTGCCACTGGAACTTGAAATCACCACACGGCACATTTAATGCCACAAGAGTTTATATGTGTCCTAGAGATTTAAACCTAATAACATCAAAACTTCAAAACTACACATTAGCTGATTATTTAAGTTTTTGCATGAGGGTGACATTTACAGTTAGGACATTTCTAGAGTAGACAAAGTATGAAAAGGTATAAAAACTTTCTAGTACAAGTAAAATAAAACACATCATAGGTGGACCTGAGATATACCTAGTGCCCACATAGTTGTTACTGTTCCACGAAACAGAACAATAACCAAAAAGCCCTAATAGGCAGTAACTTAAAATTTTCCCTAATGTTTATGGGCAGACCTCATAAAAAGTAGAAAATCAAATGTTTATTAAACTGAAATCTAAATTTCTTCCATAAATAGCCTGTTAGGCCCTTTAGAAACATTACTGTAGTCCTTTAAACTTCCCACAAAGCATTTAAATACAGTGTCAAGGTCCATGAAAGTGCTTCCAAAGGGCGGGAAAGAAAAATCCAGAAAGTAATTTGCTACCAATTTTAAAAAGGACCCTGATAAAGCTGCTTCAGTGGATCATTCCAAGCTCCCTATAACTTTCACTGTTCTCCCCAAAGTAGGTTTTCTAAGTGACACCAAAATATTATTCATGTATAAGGAAAACACAGGCTGAGGTGTTCTCTTCTCCAGTCTGCCTTGAACAAAGTACCCAGGTAGTCACACTCCAGGCCAGAAGGAATTAGAGGGTGTCATCTTCTTGTCCCAACTCCTTTTCCAAACATCATAGAAGGCAGAGGCAAGGTGAGGTTATTTGGAGAGTCTGGTCCATCCCAACTATTTGAATAGTTCTATGTCTGAATGCTGCTTGTGAAGAGTTTCTACAATCATATAAAGTTTTCCCTGGAAAGTCATCTTTTTCTGACCACACTAACATGATGCTATCCCAAAACATTAAGATTTAGAGGACTTTCAATTCAGTAAATATTGCAAGGCAACAGGAGGGATGAAAAAAACAATCCCTATTGGAAGCTGTGAACTTTTGGGGAAACGCAAACATTAATAAAAGAATAACCCTAACAAGGAGCAATCAAGAAGTGAGGGTCTGATGGAAAGAACTGGAAGTCTGCCTGCAAGAGAGAATTGGGAGAGGCAAGGAAGAGCAGAGGGCCAAGATGGGTGTCAAGACTAGAGATTTGGGGCCTCCCTGGTGGCGCAGTGGGTTAAGCAATGCACTATGAAGCAGACCACAGCCACTGCAACTCAAGTTCAATCCCTGCCCCCAGCTGGGGAGGTGGCCCACGTGGCGCAGCAGACCTCTCCTGCCTCGCCCTCTGCTCCCCTCAGCAGTGTGTTTCAGTCAATCTGCCTGTTCTGCTCCCTGCTCTGTCTCTGGTAAATCCTCTCACCCAGCTCTTATCTGCATAAATAAATAAAATATTAAAAAAAAAAAAAAGACTACAGAGATTTAGAATGCATTCTAGCAGAAGGGCAATCTAAAATGAAAGGTGCAGTGCAGAAAAAAGCCCAGGCCCATTCAGAGTGGAAACAAGTACAAGACCACTCAGGACCCAGGCCCACAGCACACAGGCAACAATGGGAGGGAGCCAGAGAGACACCTCAGGTCATCTCTGTACTCAGCTCAGTAATAAACAACAGGACAGCACTGAAAGATTTTCATCAAGGAAGTGATTTGGTCAGAGGTTACTTTAAAAGAATGAATCTGATGGGGAGGGGAAGAACTGATGGGAAAAAAAGAGAAAGTGAGGGAGATACAAAGGTAGCACCTGGCATGAAGCGCTAAGGTCAGAGAGGAAGAAGCAAATCAACCATCATCCTGAGTACATTATTCCCTCTGACTTGGTCACAAGCTACCTTCGATTTAAATTTTGAAAAGGCTGCACAAGTCAAGCATACAACATTCTTTACATGCCATTAGCTGTCTGCTTACCACCTACTCCAAGAATAAGGCACTTTCTGAAAAGATTCCAAGTCTCCGGGTACCCAGTGATATTTCCAAAAATCACATAAAGCTACTGAAAACACAACGTCAAAGCACTTAAACGAAAGTATACAACTAGGTACAAAGAAAAGTCAAGTGTGGGACAAGCCTTGGCAACCAGGACAACCTGAACAGCAGACCAGGTTCTGGGGCAGAATCCAGGAAAGGCACTCCTAGCTGAGAGGATGAAACAAGATAATACAAGTGAAAGTGCATTAGGGCCCTAAAGCACCAGGCACAAGAAAGATTTTATGAAACTCAACCGTCAAAATGGAATCTGTTCTAGAAAGGCCAGCACCTGGAAAACCCAAGACCTGATTTTAACACTGAAAAAAAAGGAGCCAAAGCATTTCCAGGATGCCCTACAGCTCAAACAGTAATTCTAGTAGACAAAAGAAACCAACAAGCAAAAAGAGAGACAGGACAGAGATCTTAAAGAAGGCAAAGGCCAAATGGCTCTGAGACTTCACTCTTCAAAAAGCCCAAGAAGCGCCTCCCTGGTGGCACAGCAGCACCAGTATGATCCCAGGCCAGGGAGGGTCCCACATGGCGCAGCAGACCTCTCCTGCCTCTCCCACTGCCCCGCTCAGAAATGTAGTCCAGTTGATCTGCCTGTTCTGCTCCCCACTCTGTCTCTGGTGAATCTGCTCACCTCCCACACCTCTGGCCTGTACCCCAGCTCTTGTATGCACAATAAAATCTTTAAAAAAAAAAGCCCAAGAAAATGGAAGCACCTTTACCAAAGCAAAAAGAGCACTCTGGTCACGTCATGGTGTGTTCAGCCTTCCCCAACAGCATACCAAGAACCTGAGCATAGATTCTCAGTGTCCAGTACAGTGTTGTAATGCCAATAATGATCAGGCAGGTGACTGAGGAAGGAGAAGAAGACTTACCAAAGCACAGGTTAAAAGCTTTTAGCTTCCAAACTTATCAGAGGGAAAAGGATGTCAACTCCAGTCCCACAGAGACGAAGCATGTGGGCACTGGCAAATGTAACGATCAGTGAGTGAAGTCAGCCGACAGTGCAACAGGGGCCATGAACTGGGGGCCATGACAGTGGCCATGAACTGGAGGGCTCATGTCCTATCTAAAAGGAACTGCTGCTACTCCCTTTAGGTAGGCTGCTGCCATACAGAAATATGTGAACCAAAAGCTGCCAGATCTTTTCATTTTCCAAGAAGAGTCAGGGCCCCATAGTCTAGATTTTTAACAGGGATCAAACAAAATACCAGGGCCCATGGCTTAAATGTGTTGCTGATAGTCTAGGGCTTGGCTCAACTTGCATCTCTGCCCTCCATAACTGACAGCATAACTCTGAATGACAGGACAGACTCAAACCGCCTTTCTGAAGCCCGCCTGCTCATAAGCAAAGAGCCTGCTCAATGTGAAAGAGGCAGGCAGAAAACAACAGATGCAGAAGCACCCTCCTGGGCCTCAATCTGCTGCCATGGGGTGCGCTGCCAGCAGAGAGGTCCCTCCCATGATGTTTTCTCTCGGCCTCCAAGCACGGTCACTGCCTGGACAGTTGCTGAGTTCCTACCACGAACATACAGGCAACCTGCTGCTCGTGAATTGTTCTCAGATACACCTACAGGGGAGGTACCCAGATACCTCCCCTTCCAGGCAGCCGTTTACTAAGTAACAGGAATACACAGTCTCACTTTTATGGAGTTGTTCTTTGCTGGTAAGAAACAGATACTACCCACTGTGACCAAGGAAAACACATATGCCAGGCTGGTAGAAACAAGTACACTTCTGCAGAGCAAACTGACCATATGTTATCAGGAGCATTTAAAATGTTTATACAGCTTGAGCCAGTAGTACTAACTCTAGAATTTTATTCCATGAAAATAATCAAGAGGTAGAGGATGTGTCTCACAGCATTACTTATAATAATGGAAAACAATGTCACAAAGATACTAAAAATGTTTCAGAGCATTTAGGCCCAGGGAAGTACTCCAGGTGGATGGAGGGTCATAAACACTGTATGTTTCCAATTTCTTTAAAATCCCTGCAGCTCATGGGGAAAAGAAGACCCATACGAAAAGACAAAAGCTAACAGACACACTAGGTAGTGAAACGGATTTTCTTTTTCACACTTCTCTGTCTCTTTTTCATCGTTCTACAATAAACACGAATTATTTCTATAATTTAAAAATGTTACAGGTGACTTTTTGGGGAAGTTTTGGGTTATGACAGAAGTAATGAAAAGTGAGTACATTCCAACATTTTTGGCTAAACCTTATTACCAAAATACACCAGCGTCCTTAGGCAAGTGGATCAGTGAGTTGTGATTTACGGTGACAAAAAAAGTCCAACCCAGCTCTGACCTCAGAAATCTTATTTACCCTCTCAGTCTCAGTTTTCTCTAAAAAGTGGGGCTAATTCAACTGCCCAAATCTGAATGGGAGAAGTCAAGAAACAACACCTAGAAAGCACAAACTGTATCACTGATGCATAAAAGTTATGTTCTTCTCTAGACTGCAACCACATGAAGATCTAGATAAATAATGAATGACAGATACTCAAGTACTGAGTTAATTTCTATTGAAACTTAAATTTTAATCAGATTCTTACAGCACCAAATGGTGCTACAAATGGGTTCTTCTACATACCTACAGGAGCATCATACCTGCTCTTAGTTTAAAATGTAGCTCTGGAAGGCCAGAAGCCCTTATTATAATCTACAGTTCATATCAAGCTTGTAAGGTCATTAAAGTCTGTTTTCACTGAATCAACTCTACATTTGAGTTTGAAACTACTATATTACACTGGCAGCTGGGAAGTGAAGGGGGTTAATATCAAGTCTTACAACACATCTCAAGGGTAATAAAAATAAAATGTTCTCCCTTGAACCACAATGGGCCAACTGACCTCATTCTCTTCACACTATCATGAGTCAACAGAGCAGCTAAAAGTCAGATTTTTAAACATCTCACTCAAGCTACAAATAGAACAAAGAACCTCTACTTTTTACCTCCTCCCTATCCTGTTTGACAGGTATAAAGTCACTTTTCCACAAAGGGGTTATCAGCTTTAACCTCAAAGGTAGGTGAAAATGAGTCAGAAAGACCAGAAGGTTCAAATCCTCATATTCTACTGTTACATACACGTTTCTTCAGGATGGATCACCTAAACCTAAACTTTGCACGCTGGGCCAATTGTTCCAGCTGCACGCTAACAGACAGGATCTGTTCCAGCACTGTATGCTACCTACACTCAGTTTGGTGTAAGCAGGGATGAGGTTTTATTCATCCCAACCTGCTGCCTCCCCTCACACATGCAGCATTCAATGCCTGTCAACTGAAGGAATGCAAACCCACAGTAAGTTTTAACAGTCAGATGGAACAAGCAGGAAGAATCCACACCTTTAGCTTCTTACAGTCTTTCCAATCAAAAAGGTACACCTGAGGGCCTCCCTGGTGCCACAGGGGTTAATCTCAGCCCTATGAAGCTATCAGCAACCACCGGAGTGCTGTTCCCCAGTCAGGGAGCTGACCGCCTGCTGCTCCCCTCAGCAGTGTATTTCAGTAAATCCACCAGTTCTGTTCCCCACTCTGCCCCTGGTGAATCCTTTCACACACACCCACCTTTCCCTGCACCTCAGGCTTACACCCCAGCTCTTGTATGCATAAATAAATAAAACAAATTTTTTTAAAAGATTTATTTATTTATGCATACAAGCACTGGGGTACAGGCCAGAGGTGTGGGGGGGTGAGAGGATTCACCACAGAAAGCAGGGAGCAGTACAGGCAGATCAACAGAAGTACACTGCTGAGGGGAGCAGCGGGCACAGCAGGAGAGGTCTGCCAGGCCATGTGGGTCCCCTCCCTGGCCGGCAGCAGGGATCGAACTCATGCTGCAGTGGCTGCGGTTTGCTTCATAGTGCGTTGCTTAACCCACTGCGCCACCAGGGAGGCCCAAATAAAACAAATCTTAAAAAAAAAAAGCTACACCTGAGAGGAGAAAGCAAACTTTGTACAAAAATGAACAGTGAAGGGCTTCCCTGATGGTGCAAGGGGTTATGTCGCAGCACCATGAAGCCATCCACAACCAGAGAAGGGACCCACGTAGCACAGCAGACCTCTCCTGCCTCGCCTGCTGCTCCTCTCAGCAGTGTATTTCAGTAGATCTGCCTGTTCTGCTCCCTGCTCTGTCTCTGGTGAATGTCATCACCTCCCACACTTCTGGCCTGTACCCCAGTTCTTGTTTGTATAAATAATCTTTTTAAAAAATGAACAACGAGGGTCTCCCTGGTGGCGCAGTGGGTTAAGCAATGCACTATGAAGCAAACTGCAGCCACTGCAGCACGAGTTCGATCCCTGCTGCCAGCCGGGGAGGGGACCCACATGGTGCAGCAGACCTCTCCTGACTCGCCTGCTGCTCCCCTCAGCAGTGTGCCTCAGTTGATCTGCCTGTTCTGCATCCTGCTCTGTCTGGTGGATTCTCTCACCACCCCCACACCTCTAGCCTGTACTCCAGTGCTTGTATGCACAAATAAATAAATCTTTAAAAAATAAATAAATAAATAAAAATTAAAAATGAACAATGATGTAAAATACATATAAATTTTTTAAAGTTTTCTCACATTAAAAAAAAAAAAGCTAGGGAACAGGCAGCCTGTGCAAAGTAAGAAAAGGTGATGAACATGAAACATGACCTCTCTGGAGAAAATCGTACAGATTCCAAAATGACTCTAAAAAGTCAGTCACAGGAAGGAGGTATGTCTCACACCAGAAATCCCTTTAAATGCCAGGACACTATGGCCGTTCCAACTTTCCCAATAGCCAAAAAACAACGGAAGTGCCATCAAGTGCCAGTTGTATACTGCGAGCCACTGGTCCCTCTTTCCAAACTTGACAGTTTGCTCTTTGTGGAAAAAACAAGTTAGAATTTGGGTCTACCAGAATTAGAGAGAAGTCCACTCTACCCATCTAAGAGTTTCTGGAAATTACAACCAAAAAGGAAAGACAACCCCAGAATCTATTAACCAAACCAAATAAAGTTGTTCTCATCAATTAATCCAAGCCCTTTAAGACCCACTGCTTACATGATGTCCACTCTAAATCAATTATTAATTTTCTAAACATCAAGTCTGTGGTAAGTAGCAGGCACTGGGGGCCTAGGGTGAAGAAAATAAACCTGTGCCCATACGGGAAGGTGTGAGGAGTTGCCCTTAAAGCATTTCAACATCAACAGATGCTCTGCTCCATTTTTCAATAACTGGTAAAAAGAACTCATTCATTATACTCTACTCCCATACACTGCACATTCATATCAACCTCTGGCATTTACCATCTAAATACAGTTCTTTGAATGACGATCTCTCCCTTCTCCCAAGGATGATACATTTAATTAGTACAAGTGAGATTATTTCACTATACATGATAGATGCCTTAGAGACGAAGAGTTCAAGTCTGTGGGAAGCCCATGTGTCTGTCTCTGTAAGAAATTGTGAAGTTTAGAAGCCAACAGCAATGCACTGTCTGGTACAGAACAGTGCTTGACAAACATCTGTCAAATGAACCTGCTCAATGAAGCCAGGTTAGCCTGGAGATTTCTTTCTTGCTCTCATCACCCTGAACTACTCCTCAATCCACTCGAATAGCAAAGGACTATTTGATAATGCATACTTGATTAATACTTTCCTTTTTCCTCTTGGGAAAAAGAGTGGTATCACAGAACTCTGCAAGAGGCAAAACTGTTTATCTTCTCCAGAAAAAATAAGTGTACAAGTAACAAGACTCACTAAGAGTTTAATTTCAGGGCTTCACATACCATCTCTGGAAGCCTTTAACCCTCAGGATAAGAATCACAAAATTAGATTGTTAAAAATTAGGCTTGAATTAATGTCAAAATCCTACCCAGTCAAGGGGCCTCTCTGGTGGCACAGGGGTTAAAGTGAGTGCTATTAAACTATTGGTAGCCATTGTGGCCTGAGTTCCATACCTGGCCAGGGAGCTAATCCACATGGTGCTGCAGACCTCTCCTGTCTCACCTGCCACTCCCCTCAGCAGTGTATTTCACTAGATCCACCTGTTCTGCCCCCACTCTGTCTCTGGTGAATCCTCTCACCCCCTACACGTCTGGTAAACACCCCAGTTCTTATATGATAAATTAAAATAAATCTTAAAAAAAAAAAAAAAGTCAAGTTCTACTTACTTGGCAAAAATAGTAACAAAGGGGCCAGACAGACCTGGGTTTCAATCCAAGTTTTACAGTTTGTAGCAGTATGAAATCAGGGAAGTCAAATTATTTTTCTAAGTCAGTTTCCTCATCTGTTAAATGGATTAACAATAGTTGCTTCTTTCATGTAAGTAACTCAGGATGCAATGTGCAAAGTTCCTTATACACAAAAAAGGGTAATTACCATCCCTCTGGTCTACAGACTCCACATTTCTCTCCCACTCCCATCTTCATCTCTATTCAGAACTCCATAAAGTCTCAGGGAAGAGGACAGAAAGTAAGAGCCCTAAGAACTCTAAGATCATAAAACACAACCCTAATGTTTTCCCCCATATCAAATGCTTGGCTTTAACCTATGAAGGCCCTTCTGACAAGACAGTCAGCAATCCCCTTCTGTTTAAATCCAGATCAGCTGTCAGCACACAATTGTTCTATTAGGCCGAGTCAATTTTTAAAGGCAGGCCTGTTAACTTTAAATGGAGATGAAAGAAAAGTGTTTGATCAAATGCTAAACTGCAGAAACACACTGACAGAGAAACAGGGCAGAGGAATTAGTTTCCTAAAATTATTCTCTATAACACCCTTAGTTAATAATGGATATTTAAGGACCTCACTCAAGTCTTTCTAATCCACCAGCCAGCTCTCCTGCTATCCCTCAAAGTTAAAGGCACTGGCTTGTTTCTTAAATGTTCTCATCCCTTCTCTGCTTTCAAGACCAACACTTAACCCAGGATCCAAAAAGGCCGATTTTAAAGTTATACAAAACCTATCATTCA
Organism: Galemys pyrenaicus; assembly: GCA_019455555.1. Classification (NCBI taxonomy): domain Eukaryota; kingdom Metazoa; phylum Chordata; class Mammalia; order Eulipotyphla; family Talpidae; genus Galemys; species Galemys pyrenaicus. The sequence continues at coordinate 242,843 of JAGFMF010011483.1, read as the reverse complement.
GATTCCTTCTACAAATGAAGTTCTCAAGTGTTTCTAAACATTTGACTTCAAGGGGAAAAAAATGCATTTCCACTTTAAAACAATCTTTCCTCTCTAGCAATGCAAATTTTCTTTGTTTAACCAACCCACATACCTCTAGCCCAGGTTTAATCAAGCCTTTATTTAACATCACCAACCACTACAGCCAAGTCTGAAAGTTTCAGATAAGATCTTATTAACAGCAACAAATTGGTTCAAAGATGAAATAGGTATCAATGTGTCAAAGAACCCTTTAAAGTTCCATACTTGAGAAATACAGAAGTGTAATTAATTCCCCCATCATTCACACTCTGGGCTTTAATGCTACATGAATAAATACGATAATAAACATAATTGACAGCGCTTATATCCATACATCCTTTTCACAACTTTCAAAGATGAAGATTTAAAAAAAAAGCACCTCTCTTCTTACAGGGCAAATTGGGAAAATTATTTAAGCCTAAAAAGAAAGGCTTTTAGGAAAGTCTTAGGTCTAACACAAGGAAAGATCCAAGACTCCTGGTGAGGAGGTCTGAAAATCAATGTCTGCCTGTCCTCTCTCTCTCTCTCTCTCTCTCTCTCTATCTCTATCTCTATCTCTATCTCTATCTCTATCTCTATCTCTATCTCTCTCCCTGTCCTCCAGCCTTAACCCATGCAAATGACTGAACAGGTACTCTAATTAGAAGTATCTGGGCAAACCAGACTATGAAACACTACCTACTACATAAACATACACAAACACACATACTTTCATAGCATATAATAAGGAGGGGGAAGTCAGTCATATAAAGTAATTTCCTCCCTTAGAATTCTTGAAGAAAAGATACTCCCAAACAGGTTCTCTTCTCACCTAAACCATGAATGTACCCATTCCCACTGGAAATGACTGGTAACAAAAGCCATATTACAAAGTTACCACTTAGACTGAGTTACTTAAACTCTACTCTGAAGACCATGAAATACTAAACACCAAACCAAGCAATTTTTAAGACAGTAAATAAAAGATTTAAAGTTTAAGAGCTGCCCTAAAACATCAGGTTTCCTTACAGATAACCTTTTTTCAGGCATACTAGCCCCTGAACACACATACCCCTGAAATCACACTACACAGTTCTCATGGAGAGGTTCAGAGGGTAGGCACCCACAATAAAGTTATAAAAGATCCAGAGTGAGAATAACAAGAAATGACTACTCAGAAACTCAGGTAAACTCACCAACATTACTGCAGTTACAAGGGAATTAAGGACACCTATTACTGACTGCTTAACAGGTAAACTTATTAAATACCATTTAAGTCATTTTTCTTTACTTAGCAATTGTTGCCTTCATTTTTTTTTTCCTGGCTAGGCTAATGGACTACAAAAGAATTAGATAAGAACTTCAAAAAGTTTCAAAAAAGAATAGATTCCTGCTGCCAAATTCACACATTATCTCTACTTACAAGGATAAAATAGTTACAAATGGTGTGTTTAAACTGCTAATTTTGTATTAAATGGTGAACCTAAGATTATCACCAAAGCATAACACCACTCATAATGGATAGCTGGCCAAACTACCATGGAGAAGGAGTACAAGTTGAAACACTACAGATAAAAATTGCAAACTTCCAAAGTCTCCTTTAAAAGTGAAGTGCCACGTTAAAATATCTTTTCTCTAGGAAGGCTGTAAATCAAACATTTCTAAAGCCATCAGAACATAGGGAAAGCCTCAAAGAGAAACAAGGAGCAAGTTTTAAGAATCAAACTGTTCTTAAAGGATGTGACTGATTAAAAAAAAAAAGAGTAGGACTCTGCAGCAGAGTCTTTAACACTTCTAAATTAAAAACCATAATTAATAACATTATCAAAGAAAACAGTCTTTAACATACATAGTCCCAGGACTCAAATGGTTCCCCTTTTATTTACCCTGCAGTAGTTTAAGTCAGCGTAAGAGCCCCGTAGAGCAATGCTGATTAAGCACCAAGCAGAGGTGCCTCCCTCAGCTTTGTAAGAACACACCTCTTAAGAAGCCAAGCTGCACAGCTCCCTATCCTATCCACAGCTCCCTGTCTTACTCATGCAGGGCGCTTTGAATCAGAACCAGGGAAGGAAAGGAAGAGATTATGCAGTCATTCCACACAGTACCCTTCTCTTCATTCATTACGCATCCAAGAGGAAATCACCGAAGGCCCAAAGCTTAGAGCTCTGCAGCCATCCCACCACCCCCAAAGGTTCAAAGACACGCCGACCATTTCAAGTCGCCCGCATCAGAGACACGCAAATCAACCCTCAGAAGTGCGCGGGCCGTCTACTATTAAATTGATAAAATCATAGTCAAGGAAGCGGTTAAGTCATCTCCCCAGCTCACCATCCGCAGAGACTTCAACTCAATAGTCCCTCCTCCAAAGAGTGGGCACAGCTTAAAGCTCTCCTAGCCAGATTCCTTTGGAATGCAGCGCGCTTACATTTGGAAAAAAAGGTAGAGGCCCTGTCACTGAACGACCTGGTCTCCCGATTTCCAGGCCCTCTGCAGAAGTACTTGGCCGTGGGAAGCAGTCACCCTCCCACCCTCTGTAATCTGAGGCACGCAGCGAGGGCTGCCTTCCATGGCCACTCCAGTGCATTCGCGATCCCCACTCCCCGGCCAGCTCTCCCTGCTTCCCTGCCTGCTGCTGCTTGTCTAGAGCCCTGCAAGAGGGTCTGCGCCCAGGTGCGGTGGGCGGCAGGTTCCAAAGAACTTGATGCTGCGCAGTGAGACAAACCTGGCTGTCCCCAAAAAGAACATGCATGAATAGAAAGCAAGGCTTTCTACGTCCTGAGAGGCACCGTGCCCACCTTCACCGCTCATCTTTCCAAAGTTGGCATTCAACAGGTAGTTCCCGGGACTTCCACCTGAGGCATACAGAAATGCCGAACCCGTCCAGGGGGATCGCCCCGGCGTGGGTGTCCGGGACCGGGACCCCGTCCCGCCCCCTGCACCCACAAGGGGCCAAGTCCCCACGTGCGCTCGCCCCGCGCTGCGGAGCCCCGGAGGCCGCGTCCCGCCCGCCCGCCCGCCCGCGGGGGAGGGATGCCGCCGGCCTCCTCGCGCCCCTCCCGCCCGCCCTCCCGCCAGCCCGCGGCGGGGTCGACGGGCGCAGCCCCCGGAGCCATCTTGTGGCGGCGGCGGCGCGGGGCCCGGGTGGCGGGCAGCTACCTGCACGATCTCGCCCTCCGCGCTGAGCGTGGCCCCAGCCCGCGAGAAGCGGCCCGTGAGGCCGGTGGTGTAGGTGGTGTAGTCGCCGCTCGGGCTCGACTCGAACAGCACCACCTCCACGAACGCCGTCTCCTTGGCCCGCGCCGCGCCGGGCCCCGCGGCCGCCAGCAGCAGCCCAAGCAGCAGCGGCAGCGGCGGCGGCGGCGGCAGGCGGCGGCCGCGGGGGCTGCGGGGGCGGCGGCGGAGGCGGCGGCGGCGGCGGCCCGGGGCCCCTGGGCGCCCGCCCGAGCGCGGCCTCATGGTCCTGCGGCGGGAGGGCGCGGAGGGCGGGCGCGGCCGGGCATAGTCGCGGGCCGGTGGAGGACCGAGCGCGGGCGGACGCCTCACAGCCCCATCGCGGCGGCGGCGGCGGTGGCGGCGGCTTTGTGGGTCGCAGGCTCGGCTCGGCTCCCCCGGCCGTCGCGCCGCGGCCCTTTCATCTGCTCCACGTGAGGGGTTATCCCCGCCCCGCCAGCGTCGTGACCCGCTCTCCCCTCCCTCCCCGCGCTCTACCGCCCCGGTCGCTGAGGAGAGCTGGGAGGCGGGGCGGGCGCGCCTGCGGCGGGAGGTGGGACCCGACGGCAGGACAAGCCCCGCCCCGCTCCGCACCGGCCTCTGTCTGCACTCCGCCCCCTCGCCGAAGCTCCGCCCCCACCCTCAGTCTGCAGTCAAATGCTCTACCACTGCGCTATGCCCCCTCCCCCACCCTCAGTCTGGGCTCCACCCCCGTGCTCTCGCTCCGCCTCCCTCCCCGCCTTNACCCCACCCCCTATCCTCGCTCCGCCCCGCCCTCTCGCTCCACCCCTCCGCCCTCGCCCCGCCCCCGCCACGCTCCGCCCTCGGCGGCAGACATTTGTACTCGCGGTTGCCGGAGTTCGGCGGGAGTAGGGAGTGATTCCTACTTCTGGGCGGTGTGCGTGCTCTCTTGAGGCCTCACGTTTCCTGATCCCGTGCAAGAGTTAGTGCCTTGTCCTTCCCTGCTCCTCGGACATCTACGTATCCCAGGATCAGGGCCCCTGCTCCCCGCGCTCCGCCCCCACTTTCATCTCCGGGATCCTCCGGGCGGCGACCTGTAGCCGCCTGCTGCTCGGCCATGCTGGCTCTTACACCAGTGTCGCTTAGACAGTTACTCTAAACTGGGCAAGGGGCAGGGGGCAGGGGAAGGTGGTGAGGAGGCCATTCAGTCATTGGACCCTGATGGAGTTCATCTTTCAACAGTTCCAGAGACGAACCCAAAGAACCACCTCAAGAGAAATTCTGAAACTGAGTCCGTCTGGTAGAGAAGGCTGGATTCCAACATCATCGTCCTTAATGCACAGACTGACAGCTGCCAATTTAAGCTGTACCGTGGATTCCCAGTCACCCCGAAGATAAATTTTCTATTTCCTGCCCATCCTTGAAATATGCCTTTTCCTTCCTCATCTAATCCTCCATAAGAGTCAAAACCTCCCTTCAAAATTCCCTTCAAAACCTCCCTTCAAAATTCCCTGGTGGCGCAGCGGGTTGAGCGCCGCACTGTGAAGCATCTGCTGCATAGCAGCGTGAGTTCGATCCCCAGCCAGGGAGGGGACCCACGTGGGACAGCAGACCTCTCCTGTCTTGCCCGCTGCACCCCTCAGCAGTGTATTTCGGTCTAGCTGCCTGTTTTGCTCCCCGCTCTGTCTCTGGTGAATCTTCTCACCTCCTGCACCTCTGGCCTGTTGTATGCATAAATAAAGCAATCTTTTAAAAAAAAGTTTTTTTAAAAATTCGCATTTAATTCCCGCTTTCTATATGAAGTCCTCCTTCTCTGACCAGAATGACTTTGTTCAGATATTTTCAGATATTTGATTAGGATGATCTACTTCTATTTGACTGCCACACCCAAAATACTAAAAAGACAAAAATGAAAAACAAACAAACAAAAAAACCCTACTCATTGAGAATTGTCTTGATACACAACTTACCAAGATTACATTTTAAAGTAGAAAAAAAAATTCAAAATGTGGAACAAAAAATACACTTGAAAAAAAAAATCAACATATCTCTGGTGCCAATTTGCACCCCCAAGAAATTCTGCTCAGGAAGAAGGCACTTGGGAAAGCAGCACTAAATATAGTGATTTTTTTCCTTTCTTCAGAACCAAACCTAACCAACACTGACTGGAATTGAGGAACATCAGTTCTGACAATAGTATCCCCTTACATAGAACCATCCAATCCAATCATAGCAGCCCAAACATGACACTTGGCAATATTTAAAATTCAAGGTCACCATCAACAACAGTGCCGGCAAGTGGATAAATAAATGTGATATAGTCATTAATGGCATGAATGAACTGCTGATGCATGCTACAAGATGGGTGGAGCTTGAAAACATGTAAAGTGAAAGAGACCAGTCACAAAGGACCATACAGTGTTTGGTTCCATTTATGTCAAATGTTCAGTGGAGGCAAATCTACAGAGACAGAAAGTAGATAGGCAATTGCCAGGCGTTAGGGGGAGGCAGGAATGGGTTTCTTTTGGGGGTGATGAAAATGTTCTGAAATTAGATAATAGTAATGGTTGCAGGGACTGGAAATTAACTTGAAACCACTGCATCAAATGGTATCACAATACAATTGTTAAAGAAACTCAGTCATAAATGGTATTTTTAAGCAAACGCACACATGTAAATACACACATACTATGTAAGGATAATCTCCGTTCTTTGAAATCTTAGTTCAGATCTCTCACCCTCAGCAAAGTATCCAGGCCACTCTACTTAAAATGGCAACATGGCACTATCTCCCATCCTCACCCCTTTGTCCTGCCTCTCCCCACCCACCCCCAAAGCATTTATCACCTTCTAACATACTAAATAATTTGCTTATTTATTTTTGTCTTTCTTCCACACCCACATACATGCATGCCAGAGAACAAACTCTTACAATAACAAGGATCTTGTCTTGTTCACAGACTTAGGTCAAGGCTGCCTACCCCAGAGTTAGGCACTCAATAAATATTTGTTGCATGAATTAATGACTAAATGAATGAGTGGTAAGTTCATCGTGCTGTATCCCTCCCATTTTGCGGATATTTGGGGCAAAATTTTTTTTTCTTTAAAGATTTATTTATGTATGCATACAAGCACTGGGGTACAGTGCCAGAGGTGTGGGGGGTGGTGAGAGAATCCACCAGACAGCGCAGGATGCAGAACAGGCAGATTGACAGAAACACACTGCTGAGGGGAGCAGCGGGCCAGGCAGGAGAGGTCTGCTGCACTATGTGGGTCGGCTGGCGGCAGGGATCGAACTCGTGCTGCAGTGGCTGTGGTTTGCCTCATAGTGCCTTGCTTAACCCACTGCGCCACCAGGGCGGGCCCTGGGGCAGCTTGTTAACAGCTGCTCAGGAGCACTGGACTTCATGGGACCAAAATAATTTCTGAACACAAAGAAGTGCAATAGTCCTTCCCTCAAGGCCTGCAATGAAAATCCAGCCAAGGGTCAAAAAAGAAACTGGTTTTGATGTTGAAAACTGTGCTTAAAGAAAGATACGGTTGATGTGGCTAATAATGCATAGGCTGATAATATGAGTCATTTCTCAGCAGAATCAAACTGTTAAGAAATGGAGGTATTTACTGAGTACTGAAATTTCACACAATCCGGCAGGCAGTAAGTTAGGGAAAATAGACAATAACTTCAAATAAGAGATAGGACCAATAACCTAGGAGCAAGGATAGGATCAAGAGAGAGGAATGGGTCCTCCCTGGTGCGCAAGGGGTTGAGCATTGCATCGTGGGGCTTCCACAACCACTGCAGTGCAAGTTGGATCCCCAGCCAGGGAGGGAGGACCACATGGCTCAGCAGACCTCTCCTGCCTCGCCCACTGCTCCCCTCAGCCATGTGTTTCTGACGATCTGCCTGTTCTGCTCCCTGCTCTGTCTCTGATGAATCCTCTCACCCTCCACCCTGCCCCTCTGGCCTATGCCCCAGCTCTTATATGCATAAACAAATAAAATCTTTTAAAAAGAGAGGGGAATGAAGGGAAGTAATTCACATTCATTACCTTCTGTGACACAGCCCTAGTAGAACATCCTGAGTATAACTTACCTTGTTCCTTTCCCTCCTTAGCAGACACAACTCAGATGAAAATAACCAAGAACAGGTGTACATCAGGATCAGCTAAAACTCCAGACCTCTGACAAATCTATTTCAGGCCAAAAACCACACAAAGCTTCGGGAAATTTTCTGCCATCAAAATTCTATTTATATGATCAAATGCGAAAGTTTGGGAACTTCAATTCATAAACTGCTTTAGAACTATATCTGTGCTCAATAAAATGCGACATAGATATTCACTCTAGTATAGTCTTTAGTAATGCAAGAAACAACCTAAATGCCTATCAATAGGGGGTGAGTTAAATAAATTATAGATACATATTTAATATAGAATGGAGCACATATCAAATAGCTTTTGAAAAGAATGAAAAACCTTGGGGCCTCCCTGGTAGCACAAGAGGTTAAGTCACAGCACCACGAAGCAATCAGCAGCCACTGCAGCAAGAGTTTGATCCCAGGCCAGGGAGCTGACACATGTGGCGCAGTAGACCTCTCCTGCCTCGCCTGCTGCACCCCTCAGCAGCACTTCAGTCTATCTGCCTGTTCTGCTCCCCACTGTCTCTGGTGAATCCTCTCCCCCCCACCTGCACCTCTGGCCTATGCCCCAGTTCTTGTATACATAAATTAATAAATATTTTTTAAAAAAGAACTCTGGGAACTTAAATGGAGTCATCTTCAATATAACAGCTAAGTAAAAAATACGTGTATAAAATATATTATACCATGAAGGGTGGTGGGTCAAGGAACAATATGAGCACGTTTGCAAACATTGATTGTGTAGACATGAGAAACAGTAAGTGATTGCCCTGAAGAAGTAGGTGAGGGGGCCTCCCTCCCTGGTGGCGCAGTGGGTTAAGCAACGCACTGTGAAGCAAAACCGCAGTCACTGCAACACAAGTTTGATCCCTGCTGCCGGCCAGGGAGGGGACCCACATACCTCTGCTGTGCCCGCTGCTCCCCTCAGCAGTGTACTTCTGTTGATCTGCCTGTTCTGCTCCCCGCTCTCTGTGGTGAATCCTCTTACCCGCCCCCAAACCTCTGGTCTGTACCCCAGTGCTTGTATGCATAAATAAATAAATCTTTAAAAAAAAAAAAAGAAAGAAGTAGGTGAGGAACAGGGAGACAGAGAAAGGAAGGAGATCTACTTTTCCTTGACCTTTAATACCTGTTGAATTTACTCCATGCTCATGTACCACTTATTCGAAGTAATATAAGAAATAGCTTATGCTGTTAAGTCAATAGATGGTAATACTCATTTTTATATGAAAAATATTCAATTAACCTTATTGAACACCTAATATAAAAAGTGTTCACGGGCCTCCCTGGTGGCGCAGCGGGTTGAGTGTTGCGCTGTAAAGCATCCGCAGCACAGCAGAGCGAGTTCCATTCCAGGCCAGGGAGGGGACCCACATGGCACAGCAGACCTCTCCTGCCTCACCCGCTGCTCCCCTCAGCAGTGTATTTCAGTTGACCTGCCTGTTCTGCTCCCCAGTCTGTCTCTGGCGAATCCTCTTACCTCCCACACCTCTGGCCTGTACCCCAGCTCGTGTATGCATAAATAAATAAATCTTTTTTAAAAAATGGATTAACCAGTCTCTGTATTCAAGTAGTTTTTTTTTTTCTGTCCTCTGCTCTTGTCTCCTATCTTCTTTCCTCAAATATTTATTACTATATGGGGCAGATAGAGAAATCATAAAAGATTACAATCAAGTACACTTTATTTTACAAAGTAATTTTAAGAGTTTGAATCTCATCTTGCTTCTTTAAGATGATTCAAATTTAAGTCATGCTAGCATTCTTCCATAGTACTTATGTCTATTTCTGGAAACTTTCATTTATTGTATTTAAACATCATATAATTCTCTTGAAAGGTACAATCGATGTTATACAGACAAGTAGCAGCAGTTCTTTCAAAACTCTTAGAAGTGTCTCTTCCGCCTTTGAAGTATACCATCAATCTACATGTACTTTGAGCCTTGAGGCGGAAGGCCGATCTGAGCCCGATTCATCAGTGGTTTAAACCCTGCTTCAACCTGTCCCTGATTTGCAATGGCCACCCAACCAGGAGTCACAGACTCAAACAATGCTCCAGGGGCCAGGCAGGGAATGTGACTGAGAAAAGTGGGCCAGGTGTAAGCAAGCAATAGAGATGGTAAATGGCAAAGAGACCTTGGTGGGAACACACTGGGGAGTGGAGTCCTGAGGCGAGGGGGTGGAGGGATCTGGGAGGGAGGCCTGTCTGGTACAGAGGTCATGGCTGCACCTTGTCCCTCCAGGGAATATGGACTCAAGATCCACAGATCATCTGATGTGTTTGACAGAGAGGAATAAATGCAGATCTATTTGTAGTGTCCTGTAGTTTTAAAATGTTTACAATAGAGTTTAAAGATCTGCATAGTCTTATGGACATGGGCCATTTCTGGCCCAAAAGACACAAAAGAGAAATTTAACAAAAGTAGATGCTTAATTGGACCAAGCTGTAAAGCTGTCACTACTAAACAATTAAGATGGAGGAAGAGGAAGCAACTCCCAGGATTTGGGGCCTCCCTGGTGGCACAGGGAATTAAGTCTCAGCACTTAAGCTATAGGCAGTCACTGCAGGATGAATTCAATCCTTGGCCAGGGAGCAGACCCATATGCCATAGCAGACCTCCTCTGTGTCTCCCGCTGCTTCCCTCAGCAGTGTATTTCAGTAGATCTGTCTGTTCTGCTCCCCACTCTGTCTCTGTGAATCCCCTCTCTCTCTCTCTTACACACACACACACACACACACACAGACACACACACCTGCACATCTGGGCCTACAACCCAGCTCTTGTATGCATAAATAAAACACATTTTCAAAAAAAAAAAAAAAAGATTTAAAGGGCCTCCCTGGTGATGCAGGGAAGTTGCACACTATGAAGCATCCATAGCCACTGCAGCGCAAGTTTGATTTCCGGCCATGGAGGTGACCCACAAGTCTCAGCAGACCTCTCTTGACTTACCTGCTGCTCTCCTCAGCAGTGTATTTCAATCCATCTGCCTATTCTGCTCCTCCATCTCTGGTGACTCCTTCCATCGGCTGCACCTCTGGCCTGTACCCCAGTTCTTGTATGCATAAATAAATCTTAAAAAAATTTTTTGAGAAGTACAAATACTGTACTATATAAAGGAGACAGTTGGTCCTCCCTGGTGGCGCAGTGGGTTAAGCAACACACTATGAAGCAAACCACAGCCACTGTGAGTTCGATCCCTGCTGCCGGCCAGGGAGGGGACCCACATGGTCCAGCAGACCTCTCCTGCCTTTCCCGTTGCTGCCCTCAGCAGTGTGTTTCAGTTGGTCTGCCTGTTCTGTTCCCCACTGTGTCTCTGGTGAATCCTCTCACCTCCCGCACCTCTGGCCTGTACCCCAGCTCTTGTATGCATAAATAAATAAATCTTTAAAAAATAAATAAATGAGACAGTTGATATATGACCAGCCTTCCTGACCACAAGTGGCACCTGTCTTTAGAATGCAATATTTAATTGAAGTGGGAGTGTAATGATTGCATTCTCTTTTGTTGATTACATTCCCTTTGTTGCCTACTTGATGAACAACGAGTGAGAGGTCATTAGAGCTTTGACAAAGTCAGTCTGTTTATATGTTGAATAACTTCTATTTGAAGATAAGGGAAAAATTACTTAAAGAAAACACTAGAAAATAAAGAGAAAAAGTCACTTGCTTTTAGGATAAGTTGGTCCAGCTGTATAGGATAAATTGATTTAGCACAGAAGTGTGTTAATATGAAAGAGGGATTGTGGGTAAGAATGTAGAAATGTACATTCCACTTACACTGAGCAGAAAGACAGCATCAGTTTGCAGGGAGGGAGAAGAGAGCAGGAATAGTTGACTCAGCCTTGCTGCTTATGGATAACCACCCATTCCCGGTCCATGCCTGCTCTAAAGCCTTGTTGCTCACACAGCTGAGCATCCCGGTATTGGTGGACAAGTGACCCAGAATGGCCAATCAGGTTTTTCCACTGCCCTAGCTACAGTTTGGTTCAGAAGTAAGCATATGCCCAAGCAGGCCAATCAGAATCTTCTCTAGAATTTGATCTATTGGAAAGTAGGGGAGAGATCTGTCTTCTTCTATGGGATCTCAAATTGTAAGGATTATATAAATTTAAGCTGTTTGTGGCTATTTTCCCCAAACACTAAGAAAATTCCTCCACTTTTGGAGGAGAGAGAGAAACAGAGACAAAATGCAATGAGACAAACAAGAAGAGGGAGATACTGGCTGCATCTTTTGAGCCCCTAAATCTATTCTTAAACCTAAAAACTCAAGACAAACACAACAATAAAACTGACTAGTTCAGTGGTAACCCAATGCAACCACAATAGGGAGTAGACACACACACACACACACGTACTCACACCATAAAATCAAACTGACACTGAGGTAAATCAAGAAGCCCAAATTTTGCTAAAAGCAATTGAGTCAAATAAACTTTTATTTTGAAACTGGTATTCTCTCAAAAAAAATATTTTGCAAATCAATAAAAATGAAAAAGAATCCCAAAGCTAAAGTGTAAAATAAGAAATGTTCAATATTTCAGTTAAATGAATGTATGAATGAATAAATGATATAATAAATATTCTCATGTTTGGTAGAGTTCTTTATTGTTTCAACTTGAGATCACTAGGAAAAAAAACACTGTAGAAAGCAACAAATTTTGTGATATTAAATGTGACATGGAATTCAGAAAGACTTCACATTTTGTTGCTGAAAGACTTTAAAGATTAGATAACATAGTTACTGCTGTTTGACAGATGAGAAGGTCAAGAGCTAGAACCCATAGACAATACAAATTAAAGCCAGCCTTCCCCACCAAATATACCTTCTCATTTATACACAGGTGCTGTTTGGCTATAATTAAACCCTGAGCATAGATATGATATGGAAAAAAGATAACCCATAAGTTTGCTTTATTTGTTTGCATGTTTGGGACACTTACTTGCAACAACACCACCTTCTCCTCTGGTCAGTTAGATCCTTGATGTTCTTGGAAGACACAGCCACCATGCCCAAAATGAGTTGACAATCCCTTTCCAAGAACAGCTGTGTGAGTGGCCTTACTTCTACCTCTATTACTATTTTCCTTGATCTGGGCATCTTCCTTATTTCTGTCTAAGAACGAAGGCAGAAGGAAGAAAGAAAAAACAGCAACCTGAAATTAAACAATGAGAATGAAGTGTAAAAGAATTGTTGATGCAGGGCCTCCCTGGTGGCACAGTGGGTTAAACAACGCACTATGGAGCAAACCACAGCCACTGCAGCATGAGTTCGATCGGGAGGGGATCCACATGGCATAGCAGACCTCTCCTGCCTCGCCTGCTTCTCCCCTCAGCAGTGTTTTTGAGTCAGTCTGCCTGTTCTGTTCCCCACTCTGTCTCTGGTGAATCCTCTCACCTCCCGCCACTCTGGCCTGTACCCCAGCTCCTGTATGCATGAACAAATAATCTTAAAAAAAAAGAATTGATGATGCAAAATAAGAACTAGGATAATCCTTTTGAAGAACCATCTGGAAAAAATCTATCAGAATTTAGACATTATTTTCTCTTGGATCAAAGACACCAGCTAATGTAAACTTAGTCGCAGGTTCTTTTACACCTGTACATTAAGATTTATTTACAATTTTATTTTACAATAATACTCATTATGTAAAATAATTTTTACATTAAGGTTCATAGAAGCCAAGGAGTGGAAACAACTTGTACCTACAAAAAGAGGATGAGTTATGAACAAGTAATAAAATGCAGTAGGAGAGGAAAAATGGGTGGTGGTAGATATAAAAGAAGATTGGCCAGAGTTTGATAATTACTGCAATTCAGTATTAGATACATGGAATTCCATTATACCATCCACTCTTCTGCATATGTTTGGAATTGTCTATGATAAAATATTTTAACATTTAAATTATGATTTGTCCATTAAGAACATATTTTGTAACAGAAATGAAACAGTCCTATTTGGTTTGTATCAACAAGAGTTTCAGACACATTGTTACATACAGAAAGAAGGATATCCCAGCATATATACTATCTTCCCAGTTTATTTTCCTCTTCCCAGTTTATTTTCCTCTCTGGAACTCAGGGTTTTTTTTTTTTTTTTAATGTGAGTGCACATTCTTCTCAAATGTAAGTGAAACTTTTTTTTTAAAGATTTATTTATGCATACAAGACCTGGGGTACAGACCAGGACCATGGGAGGTGAGAGGATTCACCAGAGACAGAATGGGGAGCAGAACAGGCAGATGGATTGAAACACACTGCTGAGGGGAGCAGCAGGTGAGGCAGGAGAGGTCTACTGCGCCATGCGGTTCACTCCCTGACCAGGGATCGAACTCGTGGTGCAGTGACTGCAGATACTTCATAGTGCAGTGCTTAACCCCTTGGGCCACCAGGGAGGCCCTAATTTGCCTATTGCATAAGACAATAATTGTATTGCCTATGCATCCCATGCTGTATACTACATTCCTGTAACTCATTTATTTAATAACTGAAGATTTGTACCTCTTGAGCCATCTCCACCCATTTCATATTCCCCCAACCTCATTTTATAGGTGGGGAGTAGCAAGGAAGCTGCTTGAGATAACAGAAGTAATAAATGCTGAGGACAGAACTGGGCCCAGCTCTGATGCCAGAATTCTTGCTCTTAACCCCCAAATAGAGGGAAGAATAAAACAAATGCTTAGTGAGAAGTAGTTACAAGACTTCTTGTTCTAGAAAGAGAGCAAGAAGAGGACAATCACTGTCTTGCCTCCCACTGGTTTTGCTGGTCCTGGCCTCTTAAGAGACCCAGCTGCACTTACTGCTCTTGGCTTCCTAAATGCATCTCAAACCCTAGTGTTTCATTCCCCTCTTTGCTAATCTACTTTTCTTTGTTCTCCTCCACCACTCATAAGCTGTATGGCTGGGGCAAGTTGTTTTCCCTCTCTGACCTAGGAATTGTGGGTAATCGTTACTCTACCTCAACAGGTCAGTGTGAAGATTACATGAGATGGTGGACGGGCCTTGGACGGCAGGTGAATGGATGTGCACAGTCAAGATGGCTCCGAGACCAACCTGTCCCCCACCCCCCACTCCCTGGATCTGAACTGAGCCTAGATTCTGACCATCTCTATGCATCTCTTCCCTCAGCACCTGTGGCTCACTTGTCTAAGGCGCTTAGCAAATGCTTGCAATGGCCTCTGGGAACCTTGAGTGGCAGCCACTCCTGATAAGCAGAAGTTCATAACTTTCATGTGCTCTCAAGTCCTGGAGCTGGAGATAGGCCCTACACTCCTGTTTGTTTCTTCAACGAGTTAATAATTTACCTCCCGTGTTTAATGTTGTTTAAACAGACATGACCTCTTTGGTGCTCAAGGCTTTGTCCCTGCCAAAGCCGCCCAGGGATCAAAGAAATCCAAAGACACAGGGAACACTCCCACTGCCCCGTCCCGGAAGTGTCCTTTAGCCTGCTGGCATCTACCTCTGCACCACTGACCGCTTGACCCTACCCACCTTGCATTCAGCCATGCTCTGGTTAGTCCTCAGCTGCTCTTTGAGATTATTCATTCACCTCTCTCTGGCCCAGAGCAGGAGCTGACGCATCCACTCCATCACTACCAATGCTTCTTGGGCCTTCTCCATCGCAGATGAGGTCTATCCGGATGTCTGAGTGGATTTATTCCATTGAAGACATTAGTAGTCAAGGATCCTTCCAGTGTGGCCCAGTCATTTCTACTAAATCCATGACTGCTACTTTCCACCCCCGAGTTGGGGGACAGAGGTTGAGTTACTTATCAATAAGACAACTGTCTTGGAGCTGCCCTGGTGGCAGAAGGCATTAAGTCTCAGCACTATGAAGCTATCCACAACCACTGCAGTACGAATTTGATCCCTGGCCAGGTATCTGACTCACATGGGACAGCAGACCTCTCCTGTCTCACCAGCTGCTCCCCTCAGCAGTGTGTTTCAGTGGATCTGCCTGTTCTGCTCCCCACTCTGTTTCTAGTGGATCCTCTCACCTCCCACAAATCTGGTCTTTATCCCAGTTCTTGTATGCATAAATAAATAAATCTTTTTTTTTAAAAAAAGAGGGCAACTGTCTTATTCCTGATGGGAGGTTTGGACATGCTTCTTCATGCCACCCACTTCATTGGCTCCTGCACGCTAGTCTGGACTCCTCGTCCCTGTCTGTGGCTTCTGTTGCTCCCTGCTCCAGCTCCCCACCTAGAGCAGTCCGTTAGAACACTGTAACAAATTACCACAAACTTGGAGACTTACCACAAGAGGAGGATATGCTTTTACACTGCTGAAGGCTAAAAATCTGAAGTTCAGTGTCTCAGGACAGTGCGCCCTCCAAAGCCTCCAGGGGAGGAGCATTCTGTGACTTTCCCGCTTCTGACACTGCTGGAGTTCCTTGGCTTTCTCTCTCCATCTCTCAAATCTCGTCTCCTTCTCACATGGCCTTCTCTGTCTCTGTCTTTTTATCACTCTCTCTCTCTTTTTTTTTATGAATTATTTTTTTATGCATATAAGAACTGGGGTACAGACCTGACTGAGGTGTGAGGGGTGAGAGGATTCACCAGAGACAGAGTGGGGAGCAGAACAAGCAGACTGACTGAAATACTCTTCTGAGGGGAGCACGGGCCAGACAGGAGAGATCTGCTGCCTCCTTAGCCAGGGATCAAACTCGTGCTGCAGTGGCTGTGGATGGTCCTCAGTGCGGCACTCAACCCCTTGTGCCAACTGGGAGTTGCTCTCTCTCTCTCTCATGAGGAGATTTGCCATTGGATTCAGGAGCAACATAGGTAATCCAGAATGAGCTCATCTTGAGGGTCTTAGCCTAATTACATTTACAAATACCCCTTTTCCAAATAAGATCACATGTATAGATTCTGGATGAACATATATTGGGGAGGAGAGAGCACCACTGAACCAATACAACTGGTATTAAATTGATTTTTTAAAATTTAATTTTATTAATTTTATTTTTTTAAGATTTATTTATTTATGCATACAAGAACTAGGGTATAGGCCAGAGTCCAGGGAGGTGAGAGGATTCACCAGAGACAGACTGGGGAGCAGAACAGGCAGATGGACTGAAACACAATGCTGAGGGCAGCAGCAGGCGAGGCAGGAGAGGTCTGCTGCGCCATGTGGGTTCCCTCCCTGGCCAGGGATCGAACTCATGCTGTAGTGGCTGCAGTTGCTTCATAGTGTGTTGCTTAACCCACTGCGCCAGCAGGGAGGCCCCACAACTGGTGTTAATTGAAACCAGAAGAATATGAACATGGCAGGAAGAACAAAACAACTGAAGTTTGGAGGTAATGGACAGCCTGGATGGAGTGACAGGATCCCAGGAGAATGTAAAAGGAAAGTGAGGGATGATCCATGGGGGGAAATTCATGCAAATGCCTAGTAGGGGAATAACATAGTCAGCTGCCATTAGCTATTGACTATCTGGTGAACAGACAGCTGTTTAGTAAATAGAAAAAAAGGAGGTGGAGAAAGGGGAGGAATCCCTTTATCACAACCAAAATCAATACCAAGAAGGCTAAATGCATCACTTTGAAAACAAAACTTTTTGAAGGAAAGAGAAATGAATACTGTTTTAACATTGGAGTAGGAAAAGATTTTTTTTTTTTTTGAGATTTATTTATGCATGCAAGGGCTAGGGTTTAGGCCAGAGGTACAGAGAAGTAAGAGGATTCACCAGACACAAAGTGGGGAGCAGAACAGGCAGATTGACTGGAATACACTGCGAGGGCAACAGCGGGAGACAGGAGAGGTCTGCTGCACCGTGTGGGTCCCCTCTATGGCTGGAGAATGAACTCGAACTGCAGTGGCTGCCTATAACTTCATAGTGCTGAAACTTAACCCCTTGCGACACCAGGGAGGTCCCAGGAAAAGACTTCTTAAACAAGTCACCCCGTGAAGGAAAAGAGAGACAACCTTTAAAACTTCTATCAAACAAATGACACCATTAAAAAGGAGAAACCACAAGTGGGAAAAAAGATTTTTGCAGCAAGTGATCAATAAAAGCCCAGAGTGGGAAAGCATAAGAGTATCTCTTCGTAAATAGCATAAAGAGCATCTCTTTTATTTGAGATGAGCCTCCAATAGAAAAGTGGGCAAAACATAACTAGACAAGCCACAAAAGAGGCAACCTGACAGTTAATAAATGTGTGAATAAACTCACTTATAAAAAGAGAGGAACAGGGCCTCCCTGGTGGCACAGGGGTTAAGCACCACAATATGATGTCTCTGCAGCCACTGCAGCACGAGTTCGAGTTCAATCCTCAGCCAGGGAGGGGACTCAGATGGCACAGTAGACCCTTCTGGTCTGGCCCACTGCTCTCCTCTGCAGTACTTTTCAGTTGATCTTCCTGTTCTGTTCCCCTCTCTGTCTCTGGTGAATCTTCTCATCCCCCTCCACTCCCACACCTTTGGCCTGCACCCCAGTTCTTATATGCATAAATAAATAAATCTTTAAAAAAAAAAAGAGCAAGCAAAACAGGCAGATCTACTGAAACACACTGATGAGCGGAGCAGTGGGTGAGACAGGAGAGGTCTGCTGTGCCATGTGGGTCAGCTCCTGGCTGGGCATCAAACTCATGCTGCAGTGGCTCCAGATGCTTCATAATGCTGCGCCTTAACCCCTTGTGCAACCAGGGAGGTTCCAGGAGTAATTCTTTTCTTTAAAAAAGAAAGAAAAAAATACAGAACCTAGACCACCCTGAGTCAGCCCATGCTGTTCAACACCAAAGAAGTTTCTGCTTTTAAAGTCCTATCACCAGAAGAAGCTGGCCCTGGACGGACTTTCAGATATAATCTAAGGTTAACAGATGTGGCAAAAGATCCCTTCATGGTTCCACTCTCACCAGCTGTTGTGTTGAGCAATTCTGAGGCCAAATCAGGACTCACTGGGAAAGGCTTCTGTGGCTGGTGAAAGACTTCAATCTGGATGCACAGAAGATGGTGGGGAAGGCACATAGGATCTGCCACACAACATGTCACTGAAGCCTGAACCTCAGGCTGTGGCTCTTCCTTCTTTCCTTCCTTCCTTTCTTTCTTTTTTTTTTTAAAGATTTATTTATTTATGCACACAAGAGCTGGGGTACAGGCTGAAGTCGCAGGAGGTGAGAGGATTCACCAGACAGAGTGGGGAGCAGAACAGGCAGATGGACTGAAACACACTGCTGAGGGGAGCAGCGGGCACAGCAGGAGAGGTCTGCAGCGCCATGTGGGTCCCCTCCCTGGCCGGCAGCAGGGATCGAACTTGTGCGGCAGTGGCTGTGGCTTGCTTCATAGTGTGTTGCTTAACCCACTGCGCCACCAGGGAGGCCCCTCTTTCTTTCTTTTTTAAAGATTTATTTGTTTGTTTGTTTGTTTGTTTATTGGGTACAGGCCAGAGGTGTGGGGGGTGAGAGGATTCACCAGCGTCAGAGTGGGAACAGAAAAGGTATACTGAGTGAAATACACTGCAGTGGGCGAGACAGGAGAGGTCTGCTGTGCCATGAGGTCCCCTCCCTGGCGGGGATCAAACTTGTGCTGCAGTGGCTAAGGATGTTTCATAGTGCAGTCTTAACCCCTTGCGCCACCAGGGAGGCACTGTGGCTCTTGCTTTCTATGAGTAGCCTCAGTGGACCTTCCCACCAAAAATTGGTGTCATCTGCATATCACAACAAAACTATTACTAACTGTTTTCCAGACAAAACCTCAGCCTACACCTCCGTTCTCCTCTTTAGAGGTGTCTTGTCATTTATAGACCTTTGGTTGCCGTCATGCCAAATCCCCAACCACATGCATGAAGCATGACAGATACAACAGTGATGGATCCAAAATTTCACAGACTGTCCAGTCCTGTTCTCTTTGATGGAAATTTGAGTCTCTACCTGGCCCTTTACATGGCCTGGACTTGTGGGCTTAAGGTTTCGGGAGAGCTGTGGGAATTAGAGCAGAGTAATCAACCATCCAGTTGATTTTATAGCAGGAGTGTCTGAGCAACAATTATTTCAATGTTCTGATTGCCCCCTAGTGCTGGAAACAAGAACAACATACCTGGTGAACGGTGACATTTTCCAGGTGCAAAGAATTGACCTTAAGATTTTTTTTTTTAAGATTTATCTATTTATGCATACAAGCACTAGGGTACAGGAACTAGAGGTGCTGGAGGTCAGACAATCCACCAGAGACAGCATGGGGAACAGAACAGGCAGATTGACTGAAACACACTGCTAAGGGGAGCAGCAGGAGAGGTCTGCTGCACCATATGGGTCCCTCCCGGCCTGCCGCAGGGATTGAACTCATGCTGCAGTGGCTGCAGCCCACTTCATAGTGCGTTGTTTAACCCATGTGCCACCGGGGAGGGCCCTGACCTTAAGCTCTTGATTCAATCAAACCCCTTTATTTCAAGAAATTTGAGAAGGCAAGATCTAGAGAAGAAAAGCAATCACCAGAACATATGGCCTCTTAGTAGCAAAGTTAGGACTAGGATCAGTTTCCAGAGTTGCACCACTGCACGTAGGATGCTTACCTCAGAGTGCTAAAATGAGAAATGATTTTCTTAAAGGAAGCAATAACCCACTATAGTACATGCTATAAAACATAGCACAGTTTATGTAAAACATCTTTCTTCTTTTACAATGTAAGCTTTTTCAAGATAGGAACAGGTTGATATATTGAGTACCCTGAGGCTTAAGCTGGAGGGTGATTACAATGACTAAGCCTCTTACCATGGATCGATTGTACTATCCCCATGTGCCAACTCTGGACTTAGTAGCACTTGGCTGACCCATCCTTCTTTGGCTGCGGGTGGTAAACACCTGGTGTGTTGGTGTCATGGACTGAATATTTATGTCCCCCTCTCCCCCCATATGTTGAAGCTCTAAGCCCCAACGTCACTGTATTTGGAGACAGGAGGACCTAGAAGGAAATAAAGTTAAATGATGCCATAAAGGTGGAGTCCTGATTCCATAAGAGGAATTCCCTTATAATAAGTGACACCAAAGAACACGTGCCTGTTCTCTGCCTCTGAGGACACAGAGAAACCATGGGAGCACACAGTGAGAAGGCATCTCTCATCCTCACAGGGTGGGAAGAGAGCTCTTGCCAGACATGGAATCATCCAGAACCTTGGTCTTGGACTTCCCAGCCTCCAGAATGGTGAGAAAACAAATGTGTGTTGTCACAGTCACCCAATCTATGATATTGTATATTATGGCAGCCCAAACTGACTAGGTCAAGTGAATTATCATAATTCCTATGAAGGGAAATTAGATGGGGCCAAGGCAGTAGGGTGGGAGGCAATATGTTACTTCCAATAAAGTGGTAGGGAAAGGGCCTCCCTGGTGGCACAAGGGGTTAAGGTGCAGCACTGTGAAGCTAACAGCAGTCAATGCAGCAGGAGTTCAATCCCCGGCCAGGGAGGGGACCCACATGGCGCAGCAGACCATTCCTGTCTTGCCCAGGCTGCTCCCCTCAGCAGTGTGTTTCAGTCGATCTGCCTGTTCTGCTCCCCACTCTGTCTCTGGTGAATCCTCTCACCCCCCACACCTCTGACCTGTACCCCAATTCTTGTATGTATAAATAAATCTTTAAAAAAAAATAATAAAATGGTAGGGAGAGCCTCTCTTATGAGGAACCAGTGTATGACTTAAGGAATTTTTTTTTAAAGATTTATTTATTTATGCATACAAGCACTGGGGTACAGGCCAGAGGTGTGGGGGGTGAGAGGATTCACCACAGACAGAACGGGGAGCA
>JAGFMF010011483.1:132060-217337 GCA_019455555.1 Galemys pyrenaicus | reverse complement strand
TGGCCTGTGGCCCAGTGCTTGTATGCATAAATAAAATAAATCTTAAAAAAAAAAAAAAAAGAGAGAAAAGTTTATCCAACAACACCTCTTAGAATTACCTGTTTATATACCATAGGAAAGATCTGTCACATGTCCACCCATAGCTGCAAGACAGTCTAGGAAATATAGTTTTTCTAGCTAGCACAGAACTATACTGAACTAAATTGGAATTATATTAGTAAGAAAGAAAACACTAGTTATTAGGAGATTTCTCTTTTTTAAAGACTTATTTATTTATTTTTTTAAAGATTTATTTATTTATGCATACAAGCACTGGGGTACAGGCCAGAGGTGTAGGGGGGTGAGAGGATTCACCACAGACAGAACGGGGAGCAGAACAGGCAGATCAACTGAAGTACACTGCTGAGGGGAGCAGCGGGCACAGCAGGAGAGGTCTGCCACACCATGTGGGTCCCCCCCCCCCGGCCGGCAGCAGGGATCGAACTCGTGTTGCAGTGGCTGCGGTTTGCTTCGTAGTGTGTTGCTTAACCCACTGCGCCACCAGGGGAGGCCCCTAAAGACTTATTTATTTGTGCATACAAGATGTGGGAGACAAGCCAGAGGCATAGGGGGCAAGAAGATTTACCAGAGACAGAGGGGAGCAGAACAGGCAGATCCACTGAGATACACTGCTGAGGCAAGCAGAGGGAAAGACAGGAGAGGTCTGCTGTGCCACGTGGGTCCCCTCCCTGGCTGGGGATCGAACTCATGTTGCAGTGGCCGTGGATAGCTTCATTGTGCTGCACTTAACCCCTTGCACCACCAGGAAGGTCCGTGACTGTGCAATTCTAATGGAATTTCAACCAGAACAATGGGGAAACTTTGAGTCAAGGTAATCTGTTCTAGGTCTCCTATGTCTCCTAGGTTTGGGTCTGCACCTGTAACCCCACTGTGCTTGGTCATTGGTCAGCAGGCTTCATTGTCAACTAGATGCAGACTGAATCCAGATGAGTAGCCCCTGGGTCTGCCAGTTAGCGATGCTTCCCGAAGCAGAGTAGCTGAGTGGTACATTTCCATAACCACCATAGTACATGTTAGAGCTTTGGATAAAAGAACCTCTAAAAGTCCTCTCCCTACAATGGCTGCAGAACATCCAAAATTCAAATCTTGTGCCTCCCTGGTGTTGCAAGGGGTTAAGTTGCAGTACTACAAAGCTATCCACAGCCACTGCAGCACGAGTTCGATCCCTCGCCAGGGAGGAGACCCACATGGCGCAGCAGACCTCTCCTTGCAGACCAGACCTTGCCTGCTGCTCCCCTCAGCAGTGTATTTCAGTAGATCTGCCTGTTCTGTTCCCCACTCTGTCTCTGGTGAATCCTCTTACCCACCGCACCTCTGGCCTGTACCCCAGTTCTTGCATGCATAAATAAATCTTTTAAAAAACTTCAAATTCACAAAAGCTGATCATATACTGAACAGGAAAGGGGAATAAAAGGAAAGAAAGAGACATATTTTTTTAATCTTCCTTCCTGAATCTTTGCCCAGGCAGTACTGCAATCTCACCTTTGGGCCCGCAATAGATATGATCCATATCTTTATTGTAACCTAGATCATTCTGGTGACAATTGCTTAGATTGATCTTGCTTTGTTTTTAACTCTGATTATCTGATCCAGGCGGTCAGTCCACAGGGATCGATGTTTAGGACTGGGTATATGATCCCAGGAGGGTCAATCAAAGTCTTCCCTGAACTTTGACAAAAGGAAGCATAAGATAAAGGACCATGTAAACTGAAACTGTTTGCCATGTTTCCACATGGAAAAAAATAACTATAATAGATCAGAATGAGGCTGATATAAAAAGAGAAGTGAATAAAGATGAGTAGAGGGGAACAGTGCCATGGTGATATCATTCAAGGACCTAGATCCATTTGTGCCTTAAGTCCACCTGTAGACTTTTTAGTTATGTAAAAAGTAGTAGCTTTTGGGCCTCCCTGGTGGCACAGTGGGTTACGCAGCGCACTTTGAAGCAAACTGCAGCCACTGCAGCACGAGTTCGATCCCTGCCGCCGGCCAGGGAGAGGACCCACATGGTGCAGCAGACCTCTCCTGCTGTGCCCGCTGCTCCCCTCAGCAGTGTACTTCAGTTGATCTGCCTGTTCTGCTCCCCGTTCTGTCTGTGGTGAATCCTCTCACCCCCCCCCACACCTCTGGCCTGTACCCCAGTTCTTGTATGCATAAATAAATAAATCTTTAAAAAAAAAAAGTAGTAGCTTTTTAGTTATGTAAAAGTAGACTTTTGGGCCTCCCTGGTGGCTCAGTGGGTTAAGCAACGCACTATGAAGCAGACCTCAGCCACTGCAGCCCGAGTTCAATCCCTGCCTCCAGCCAGGAAGGGGACCCACATGGCGCAGCAGACCTCTCCTGCCTTGCCCGCTACTCCCCTCAGCAGTGTGTTTTAGTCAGTCTGCATGTCTTGTTCCCTACTCTGTCTTTGGTGAATCCTCTCACCTCCCTGAACTCTGGCCTGTACCCTAGCTCTTTTATGTATAAATAAGTAAATCTAAAAAAAAAAAGTAGACTTTTAAGTTATGTAAAAAGTTAGTTGCTTTTTTTTAAGCTACTTTAAGACGGCTTCTGTCAAAAAATCATTTTGACTGATACATTGAACCTTTCATCTTGGATTTTGGTGCCTAGTACAGAACAAGGTATTGATAAATATTTGTCAGCTGGATAGAGGTTGTCGGTGGAATATTAACATGAGTCTGCCATCCTGTTTTTTAACTTTTGAAACCTAAGAATTGAGATTCCCTGTGAATAATTTCTAAATTCCCTTTATAATTTTTTGTATTTTATTACATTTAATTTTCTAGTTTCATTGACATATAACATTGTGTAAGATTAAGGTAGACAATGGGGCCTCCCTGGGGTTAAGTCACAGCACTATGAAGCTTCACCCCCACTGTAGTGCAGGGAGGGGACCCACGTGGCACAGCAGACCTCTCCTGCCTCGCCTGCTGCTCCCTCAGCAGTGATTTCAGTAGATCTGCCTGCTCTGCTCCCCACTCTGTCTCTGGTGAATCCTCTCACCCCCACGCCTCTGGCCTGTACCCCAGTTCTTGTATGCATAAATAAATAAATAAATCATTTTTTAAGAAAAAATAGGAAGCCCAAGGTATGAAATAATAAAAAGTACTGTGATTGAGCATGCTTGAAGCCCATTTCTTGATTTCTAATATTTTCCAATTAAAGGAGCCAAAGGTCTTTGGAGAAATGACTGATTCTAGGGCTGGGGTGGGAAATATACAAGATGAGTCTGGAGCACCTTATAGTGGCAGAAGGCTCAAGAACAACAAACATATTAATGGGGGTATGTTAAGGGGACACAGAGCTACTCATGATCAAAGCAGGAACAATTAAAACAATAAAATAACGGCACTATGATACAGTCCAAAGTATAAAGTCCAAGTCATTCTGATATAAATAGTAATCGAATAAAGAAATAAATAGGGGAGAAGAGTCAAATCTCCCATGCAGAATTCCAAACAATTTATGTGGTTACCCAACCTTCAAGGAAGGGGAGTATAAATCCTTACACCATAAATGTGGCTGCCTTGCAGAGTGACAGCCTTGGGGAGCACACACGGGAGGAGGGAAAGATCCAAGTCCAAGCGTGTTGAAAGTGATGAGAAGGGGCCTCCCTGGTGGCACAAGGGTTTGAGCGCCACACTGTGGAGCTTCCTCAGCCACTGCAGCGTGAGTTCGATCCAGGGCCAGGGAGGGGACCCACATGGTACAGGCAGACCTCTCCTGCCTCCCCGCTGCTCCCCTCAGCAGTGTGTTTCAGTGGATCTGCCTGTTCTGCTCCCCACTCTGTCTCTGGCAAATCCTCTCACCTCCCACAACTCTGGCCTGTACCCCAGCTCTTGTACACATAAATACATAAATTTTAAAAAGAGAAGCAACCGGTAACTGTGTCCAGCAGGGAGTTTTGAACTCACAACTCAGACATCAGGTTCACATCAAAATGGCTGACCTAGATCCTCTCCAGAATAAACAGGGACAAATCCTACCCACTCCCCGCCCCACCAGGGTACAAGACCCTGCTGTTGGGGCACATTTCTCATCCCATTAGGAGAGCTAAGGCCACTGGACAGAGCCTGGGTCTGGCTAACTTTGACCTCAGAGGTCTCCTTCACATAGTTCTTAAGCATCTGGGTCCAATTTGTGAACCTAGCCCAGACTTTGCAGTCTGCCCAAGCTCGTTGTTTCACCCAGTTACGGGTGGTCACAGAATACAGAAAAGGTAACAGTGAAGAAATGGCTTGGAAAATGAGACAGACAACCCTGTGGGCAGAAGCCCTGTGAGTGACAACCTTGTGTAAATCAGTGATGGCCACTGTCGGCTAGCACAGTACTAGCAAGGCTGTTGCTTTTTGCTTTAGGATGCAATTTGTCATACAGACACTTTTGATTGAGCCAATTCAATTTTACAATTTTCTCCTAAATGGTTTGCACTGTTTGCCTCTTGTTTAGGAAAGCCTTCCTTCCTAATGTTCCAAATATATTAGCTATTTTTTCTTCTAAAATTGTAAAGTTTCATGTCACATATTTACAGCACTGATGCATCTCAAATTTGTTTATGGTCTGGTGGGACAGAGAGAACTAATTTTCCTTGTTTCCACTCGAATAATCAGTCATCACAGCACCACCTTCCCACTCCCTTGCCAGTCTGGGTCCAGGCTGAGTTGAAGTGGGCCAGTGCCCTGACTTAGAGGAGGCCCATTGGAGCAGGTCGTGCTGGGCACTGGACACTGGCCTTGCAGGCAACACCTTGCAAGGTGCATGGTTGAAGGAAGATGCCTGCTGTGGGTTCTTGAAAAGTTGTAGTTTATTTATTTATTTTTAAAGATTTATTTTTTCATGCATACAAGAACTGGGGTACAGGTCAGAGGTGTGGCAGGGGGGTGGTGAGAGGATTCACCAGAGAGAATGGGGAGCAGAACAGACAGATTGACCGAAATACACTGCTGAGGGGAGCAGCGGGCGAGGCAGGAGAGGTCTGCTGTGCCATGTGGGTCACCTCCCTGGCCAGGGATCGAACTTAGGCTGCAGTGACTGTGGATGCTTCATAGTGTGGTGCCTACCCCTTGCACCACCAGGGAGGCCAGAAAAGTTGTAGTTTAAAATTAGAAACTGGGGGGCCCTCTCTGGTGGTGCAGTGGGTTAAGCAATGTACTATGAGGCAGACCGCAGCCACTGCAGCACGAGTTTGATCCCTGCTGCCAGCTGTGATTGAAGATCACAGTTCCATTTCCAGGCTTTAGAATCAGACCAAAGTGGCATCACAGCACTTCCCCCTCTGGTGCTTGGTGGCAATCCCTTGGGATTCCTCTGGACCCCCCCAGCTCAACCCCATGATCACCGCCAGCTCTTCCCTGGCTGCCTAACTCCATGCCCTCTCGAAATCTAAGATGATTCAGAGGGTCTAGAGTCTAAGCTCAGAGGCGTAGGTGAGCGTAGGTGCTGTGAGGCTTCTGAGTAGCAGAGTTGAGGCAGGCAGGAGTCCACCAAGATGGGGTGGGGGGGGTTGGTGGAGGGGGGTAGGTGGAGGGGAAGGTGGGTTTGCTCAGGAGCCACCTGTAAGGGAGTGAGGAAAGCAGGACCGAGCCAGGAAGAAGCCAAGCAAAGAAGTGCTTTCAAGAGAGGTCTCACCACAGTCTGATCTGGAGGGAGCTCTGGGGTATTTATTACACTGTAGAGTTTGTCCTGCCCGGAGGTCAGGGAGCTGGGCTTAGACCCCACCCTGTTAGTCAGGCATTGGCATGGCTGAGGCTGTGTGTGAACCCTCCCAGGCATCTCTTGGCAAGGCAGCTCCATTAGCTAAGAGATGGAGCTGTGAGCTTTTAGAAGCCAACACCCAGAGCAGCTGGGAAGTGGGTGCACTGGTCTGATAAGGAGGACCTGGGTGCGGCACCAACACCCTCACTACGGAGACTCAACCTTCCTCTACGCTGCAACTGAGCGTGAATTAGATAGGCAGACTGAGGCTAGGGTTGGAACAATGTGATGATGGGGAAAGATTACTGGGACATACGCTCTCCACAAAACTTCACCTAAGAAGGATTTATTTTACTGTTTGCTATCTGTTATGTTTCCCTGGTTTGATTAAATTGTTCTTTGGCTTTTTTCCCCTGATGACAAGCGAAACTTATGTCTACTATAAATTGCTCAGATGCCCAAGGAAAGGAATAAGAACAATAATAATCATAACAATAAAGACACAAAAACCAAAAATGAAAAGACAAGGACAAATTGGGGACACTTGGTGGGGAGGGAGGGGGGAGGGTTGAGGGGAGGGTTGAGAGGGGGAGGGACAGGAGCACAGGGGAATGAGGTGATGGTGCACTGCTGATATGGTGATGGGGAATACATGGGGATTACAATTGATGTCAAATATATATAAATTAAAAATTAAACACACACACAAAAATAAAATAAAACATCCAACCTTTCAAAAAAATTACTCAGATGCCAACGTAATGTATGTCTTAAAAATTAAAAGTGCCCCATAATGTCATATAAGTTCTCCTCACAGCCCTATCCTATACTACAGAGGTCTATTATCTAAGTTAGTATCTTTAAGAATCATAGTTTTGGAAAGTATAAAAAGCAAAGGAGATCTCATTAAATCTTATCCATTAGAAAGTCCAACGTCGTAGAAAGCCCATTTTTAAAATCAATTTCAAAAATTCCATAGAATGACTAAGGTTGATGGTCGTCTTGTCGAAGACCCTGGTGTGAAATTAACCATTTCCAGGGAACTAACTGGTGTATAGAACAGTCATTACTTGCATGTGCAGTGAGAAGAAATGGCCACTAGATGACTCTGCAGCCCTTTGTGGTACCGTTGCCGACCAGTTTGGCTTGTTTATTCTTAGCGGCCAAACCACAAGAGAGCAATGAGAAATGAGAGAAATGAGAAAAATAAGCAAATGTAGGGCGTTTCTCAAAAAGTCTAGTATATTAAACTCGAAAGGCCATCCTATATTCTGAAATCATAGCTTTCCATTCTGGGATGGCTATAGATGATTGTTTCTTAGCAAATATTATTTCTTGGCAAAACAGACATGTTGTAAAGATACCCCTCTCAGACACACCGTTTGGTTTTTCAGTTTTTTTTGTTTTTTTAAAGATTTATTTTATATTTATGCATGCAAGAGCTGGGGTGTGGACCAGAGGTACGGGGTGGGGGGAGAGGGGAGAGAGGATTCACCAGAGACAGAGCGGAGAGCAAAACAGGCAGATTGACTGAAACACACTGCTGAGAGGGGCAGCGGGCAAAACAGGAGAGGTCTGCTGCGCCATGTGGGTCCCTCCCTGGCGGGGGATTGAACTTGTGCTGCAGTGGCTGCAGATAGCTTCACAGTGCTGAGACTTAACCCCTTGCGCCAGCAGGGAGGCCTTCAATCTTACTTTAAAGTGATTCTGAAATTCTGCAATCAATAAATAACCCACTTCCCATAAAAAAAAATTCAGGGCCTCCCTGGTAGCCCTAGGGGTTGCGTGCCTCTCTGTGGGGCTTCCACAGTTGCAGTACAAGTATGATTCCTGGCAGGGAAGGAACCCACATGGCCCAGCAGACCTCTCCTGCCTCGCCCGCTGCTCCCCTCAGCAGTGTGTTTCAGTCAGTCTGCCTGTTCTGCTCCCCATTCTGTCTGGTGAATCCTCTCATCCCCTGTGCCTCTGGCCAGTACCCTAGCTCTTACATGCATTAAAAAAAATCTTAAAAAACAAAAACCAGGGCCTCCCTGGTGGCGCAGTGGATCAAGTACTGTACTATGTAGCAAACTGCAGCCACTGCAGCACAAGTTGGATCCCTGCCTCCGGCCAGGGAGGGACCCCCCATGGCGCAGCAGACCACTCCTGCCTTGCCTGCTGCTCCCCTGAGTCGATTTTCAGTTGATCTGCCTGTTCTGCTCCCCACTTTGTCTCTGGTGGATCCTCTCATGCCTCACAATTCTACCCTGTACCCCAGTGCATTGTATGCATAAATAAATAAATCTTTTTTTAACAAAAAGGCTCTCACTGATAAAAAAAATAAACAGGGCCTCCCTGGTGGCACAGTGGGTTAAGCAACGCACCATGAAGCTAAACCGCAGCCACTGCAGCATGAGTTCGATCCCTGATGCCGGCCAGGGAGGGGACCCACATGGCGCAGCAGACTTCTCCTGCTGTGCCCGCTGCTCCCCTCAGCAGTGTACTTCAGTTGATCTGCCTGTTCTGCTCCCTGCTCTCTGTGGTGAATCCTCTCACCCCCCCCCCCACACCTCTGGCCTGTACCCCAGTGCTTGTATGCATAAAAATATTTTAAAAAATAAATAAACAAAATAAACAAATCCATGTGAAATATCTTAATATGTTTAAAAAGTCCCAGTGCTCCAAGCAGCAGCCCTTTAAATAAACTAAATGTCTGAGAAAATTAAATTGTCATGAACATTATTATGTTTACAAGCTCTTTTATTTTTGATCTTGAAATAAAAATGTTGATTGCAGAATCTTCAGGTCAAGGAAGCTCAGAGGCTGTAGGTATTCCCCAAGGGTAAGAATGACTTCAATCATGAAATCCTTGGCCTATCAAGTAGGTACAAACCTGGGGAGCTGGTTGGCACTACAGAAAGTAAAGCAATCAGTCTTCAAGTGCATTTTATAAATGTTTCGTGCATAAGGGACGAGTGAGGTTGTGAAGGAAAAACCTCAGCCCTGCCAGGGACTGAAGGAGTTCTGATTTGAAAGGGAGGGAAGGACCTCCCTGGTGGGGCAGTGGGTTAAGTCACAGCACTATGAAGCACTGGCAGCCACTGCAGCACGAGTTCAATCCCCGGCCAGGGAGGGCACCCACATGGCGCAGCAGACCTCTCCTGTGTTGCCCGTTGCTCCCTTAATCTAATTCTTTGTGTGAGAGGTTTGTTTTATTTTTATTTTGTTTTCCCTGTAACATAACATGATCCAAGGGCAAACCTGCCTTTTTCATTCGAGAACCTCCAAAATGATTGTGTGGGGTCATTACTCTGGGACAATTACGTTTTTCTAGAGAAAACCCTTCCGTGTCTTGTTTGGGGATAAACTTTCTGAAGTAGAAGAGGGAAAGAAACTTGGTAACCTAACCATTTATGACTCAGACTGTCAGTGAATCCCTTGTCCTTGTTTGGAGTCTTATCTCTGTGCACTGCCCAGCCTGGGGTTCTTAGATCAGGGACCTTTCAATTTTTCTAGACTGCATTTAATTCAGTCAGTCTGCCTGTTCTACTCCCCACTCTGTCTCTGGTGGATCCTCTCACCCCCTGCACCTCTGGCCTGTAACACAGTTCTTGTACACATAAGTAAATAAATCTTTTATTAAAAAAAAAAGGGGAGGGAAAACAGAGAAGAGGAATCCTAGATGAAATGGTCTTCTATTTTTTACTTAAAGATGGCGAGTGTCCATCCTTTGGGTGTAGCCAAAAGGCATGTGGGTCCCAGGACAGGTGTAGAAGTCCAGCCAGTGATGGACACAGCCCTTGTTTTGTTAGTTTACGTCTTAAGAACCACTGGGGCTAAGAACCATTGAGGGTCACCCTGGTGGCGCAGTGGGTTGAGCACACACTGTGAAGCATCTGCTGCACAGCAATGTGAATTCGATCCCCGACCGGGGAGGGGACCCACAGCAACGCCAGTTCAATCCTTGCCCGCTGCTCCCCTCAGCAGTGTACTTCAGTCAGTCTGACTGTTCTGCTCCCCGCTCTGTCTTTGGTCAATCTTCTCACCTCCTGCAACTCTGGCTTGTACCCCAGCTCTTGTGTGCATAAATAAATCTCTCTCTCTTTTTTTTTTTTTTTAAAATAAAGAACCATTGGAATCTGAAACCTTTGACTTAACCTTGCTTTTGGAAGTCTTAGCTGACTACTGCTTCCTGTGCACACAGCATACCAGTCAGCTATCTGCTGCTTTTCTTTTTTTTAACATTGCATGAAATTCTGCATCAATATTTCTTTGGCTAATAACTTTCCTCAGGCCTACTACGGGCTGGCCACAGTTCTAACTGCTGTACGCCTTGAATCTTCACTATATGAGCAATAGCTCTTAAGTTACAAGTGAAGAGCCTGAGACTACAGAGATGGAGTAATTCTCTCACGGTGACTTCCCCCTAAGAGGGAGAGTCCTGGGTGCTCCCCAGGCCAGGGTGTGGGTGTGGGTGAGGTGTGCCATATAGAGGAATTGGAATTTGAGCCTGGGTGAGGAAATCCAGGCAAATTTACATGTGTCGAATTCGGGAAAGGAGGTGTTGGATTAGAGCCAGATCAGAAGAGAGGGTGGGCATCTGTGCACAAGCAAGACATGAATTCTGGAAGCAGTGCTGGCAAGATGCCCAAGGATCCTGGAGTGAAGGGCAAGAACATGAGGGTGGGTACTGCCCAGAACAGTGCCTGGGGATCCTTGGCCATCGATTCAAAACTAAGAATGGGGAACTAAAAACCAGATTGAGGGCCTCCCTGGTGGCGTAAGGGGTTGAGCGCCACACTGGGGGGTTTCTGTTGCCACTGCAGCGCGAGTTCGATCCCCAGCCAGGGAGGTGATCCACATGGTGCAGCAGACCTCTCCTGCCTTGCCCGCTGCTCTCCTCAGCAGTGTGTTTCAGTCCATCTGCCTGTTCTGCTCCCCACTCTGTCTCTGGTGAGTCCTCTCACCGCCCACACCTCTGGCCTGTACCCCAGTTCTTGTATGCAAAAATAAATCTAAAAAAAAAGTTTCTAGAATGCCATATTCAGCAAATAAAAGCACAAGATGACCGGTTAAATTTGAATTTCAGATACACAATACAATATTTGGGACAGTCTCTGTATTTGTGAGCTTGTGCTGCTGTAACTAACTACCACAGATAGATGGTCTTGAATAGCAGAAATTATTTTCTCATGGTTCTAGAAGCTGGGGAATCCAATATCAAGTTTCTGGCTAATTCGATTTTTAGTGAGATTTTCTTCTTGGCTTGCAGACAGCTGTCTTTCACAGTGTCTTCACAGGGTGGGGAGAAAAGAGAAAGTGAGCTCTCTGGTGATTCTTCTGATAAGAGCCCTAATCCTATTGGGTCAGGGTCAAACTTTTATGACCTCATTTAACCTTAATTGCCTCCTTCAAATAGAGTGCCCTTGAGGATTAGGGCTTCAATGAATGAATGTGGTGGTGGTGGTGTGGGAGGACATTCGATCCATGCCCAGCGTATACTAAAAATTGTTTGTGAGGCAAACCTGCTCACACACCCACTTTTTTATTTTTGCATTTTTATTATTTATATTTTTTAAAGATTTATTTTTATTTATGCATACAAGAACTGGGTGCAGGCCAGAGTCGAGGGAGGTGAGAGGATTCACCAGAACCCGAGCAAGGAGTAGAAGAGGCAGATCAACTGAAATACACTGCTGAGGGGAGCAGCGGGCGAGGCAGGAGAGGTCTGCTGTGCCATGTGGGTCCCCTCCCTGGCCGGGGATCAGACTCACAATGCTGTGCCCCGGATGTGACACAGAGTGATGCTCAACCTGCTGCTGTGCCACCAGTAGGGCCCCTCATGCACTCACTTTCCTAAGTCCTTTGCTGCTCCAGCCCACGTGCAAGCGCTCAGTCAGTCCTCACACCTGAAGCTCCAGGAGTGCTGCCATCTTTCCGGCTGTTACCGTGGGAGGAAGCCATGCCTTGAGAGGTTAAGAAACAAGCCCAAATCACGTGACTACCAAGTGGCCAAGGTAGATAGATGAGGCAAGAGGCAAACGGCTGGGGCAGGCTGCCAACCCAGAACATCTGACTGCCAAACCAAGGAGGGTAACTGCTTTGTCCAAGTCCTCTCCAGAGTGGCCATGCCCGTTGACACGTGTGGGACTAGGCTCCTTTAGTTCCTAAGCACTGAAAGTTCTCCAAAGTAAAATTATGTAGGGTCTCCTTGGTGGTGCAAGGAGTTAAGCACCACACGATGAAGCATCCACAACCACTGCAGCACAAGTTGGATCCCCAGTCAGGGAGGGGACCCACATGGCGCAGCAGACCTCTCCTGCCTCACCTGCTGCTCCCCTCAGCAGTGTATTTCAGCAGATCTGCCTGTTCTGTTCCCCACTCTGTCTCTGGTGAATCCTCTCACCTCCACCCCCCACTTCTAGCCTGTTCTTGTATGTATAAATAAATCTTTTTTTAAAAAAGGTAAAATTATGTACAAAAGCCATATGTCCATAAGTGACTAATAATACAGCCTCCTCCCCACCAAAAACTATATTTATAAAGCAAGCAATGAAGTATCAGAAGACAGTTCTTTGGGACAACACACTCGAAAATGGATAGTGTGCTCACGTACCTAATATTATACTATTCTGTTTCCTGTTCAAAAAAGGATGACTCAACTGCAGGGAAACTTGTCAAATCAAATACTACCTCTGCCTTTTGCGAGGATATTCATCTGTACCCTTTAAATTTTTTCTTTTTAATTCTTTGGGGTATAATTTTAACATCAGTAAGACAAAGGCATCTTAATGTGCAATTCAGTACTTCTTGACAATTGTATATAATCTGTAGGTTCCAAAGCAAAATATAGAATATTTCAAAATGTCCAGAAATTTCCCCCATGCCCCTTTCCAATTATGCTCTTTCCTCCCCACACTGCAAAAACACCGTTCTGATATCTATCATCTTTTCACCACTCCCAAAGGAGACCCTGTCTCCATTAAGCTGTCACTCTCTAGTTTTGCCCCAGCCTCAGCATCTGGCAACCACGAATCTGCTTTCTGTCTAATTTTTACCTTTCTTTTAAAAGATTTATTTATTTATGCATACGAGAACTGGGGTGTAGGCCAAGGTGCGGGGGGTGGGGGGGTGAGAGGATTCACTAGAGAGAGTGGGGAGCAGAACATGCAGATTGACTGAAATACACTGCTGGGGGGAGCACCAGGTGAGACAGGAGAGGTCTGCTGCGTCATATGGGTTATCTCCCTGGCCAGAGATCGAACTCGTGCTTCAGTGGCTGTTGATAGCTTCATAATGCAGTGTCTTTAAGCCCTGTGCCACCAGGGAAGCCCCTAACCTTTACTTTTTATGGTTCATCACATCTCAACTGTCATGTAAAATCCCACAAGCAAAAAGGAATTATTAAAAAGGGCTCTGAGGAAGGGGAAGCAGACAGATAAAGGCAATGCTATATAAAGTAAAATGAAGCCGGGTGAGGCAGCCACGAAGAATGATGACATTGTAACAGCACCAAGACTTTCCAATTTTTGAGCAGAGACTCCGGTTTCCACCAGGTCTGATGGCTGCTCTGGTGCTATCTACGCAAGCAGTGTTTATTTTCTTATCAAGAGAGCACAATTCAGTGGCAGCGCTGAAAGAGAAAAGCCACACAGCTGGCTCTCTCTACAAATGACATTGACATAAAAACCAAAGTAAATGTTAGCATCCTGGAAACAGCAGCAGGTGTTTTAAATACAAGAATAGCAGCCATTGGGGAGAAGCGTGACCACCTGTTCAGAGGCAGCTACAGAGAATTCATTTGAAACTACCACAATAGGGACATTTTCTGAGTTCTCCGTGCATTCTACTATTGCTCTTCTTGCTAGATCTTTCTTGGCATCACAGGGATTTTCAGATAATTTCTGATGTTTTACAACAGGCTTCTTGCTCACTGTCATATCTGTAGGGTCAGAGAACAATCAGGCCTTTCCACCCTCCCACCACTGTGATGATGGACACCTGCGGTGCTGCGAGCATTCCAGGGTGGGCATGCGCAAGTGGGCGCACCTGAGTTGGACACGGGCTTAGATGGGCGGCATCATGAGGACGCCAGGGCCAACAGAACCAACCAACAGTACGGACAGTACTGACGAGCAGCAGCAGCAAAGCAGCTGAGAGGGTGAGATGCGCTGGGGGCTGGGAGGCCTGCCAGCCTCCCGGCCCTCCGGCACCCTGGCCTGCCATGTACCTGGCCACCTCTACTAATAAAAGCATGAAAAGCCACCGAGGGCTCCAAGACTCCCTTTCCTTGACCCATCTGCCCAGAACCATCCCG
Source organism: Galemys pyrenaicus (assembly GCA_019455555.1). NCBI lineage: Eukaryota > Metazoa > Chordata > Mammalia > Eulipotyphla > Talpidae > Galemys > Galemys pyrenaicus. The sequence continues at coordinate 203,284 of JAGFMF010011483.1, read as the reverse complement.
AACCTTGCTCCTGGGCCGCCCTTTCCTGCTGCTACAATATCTTTAGCACCTATGGCCTAGTGTGACGCTTGACACTTAGTAGGTCAACAAGTTTCAGAATCAGTGAGTCAGTAATAAAGGATTAAGCTATCTGCAACCGTCAAATTATAAAATCACTGTATTTTACACTCAGAGAACTAAGGAGAAGGAAACAATATAAATGAACTCCCACAAGGGACTGTGCAAGGCTTTCCATACTTGACCTCTGTACTCCCCTCAATTACCTGTAATCCCCACAATTACCTTAAGAGGTATCCCAATGCCAGCTTTACAGATGAGGTCACTGGTGGTCACAGAGGCACCCTGCTATCTCCCAGGATGCTAAGTTCAGGCCTTTCATTTGGTAATTAAGGAAACTCAGGCCCCAAGTAGTTAAGGATCTACTCAGGTGACAGAGGTAGTCTAGTTAACAGCTTGCCTAGAATGTTCTTAGGTTTGTTTCTAGCTGCAGACACGGTCTAATGATGCTAGAGGCAAAATGACTATTTATGTCAAAGGCAGGGTATTTACTTGTAATATAAAAGTGAAGAGTGTGGGGCCTACCTGGTGGCTATTGGGTTAAGCACCACACTATGAAGCATCCTCAGCCACTGCAGGCAAGGAGGCAACCCACATGGCATGGCAGACCTCTCCTGCCCCGCCCACTGCTCCCCTCAGCAGTGTATTTCAGTCAACCTGCCTGTTCTGCTCCCCACTCTGTCTCTGGTGAATCCTCTCACCCCCGGCACCTCTGGCCTGTACCCCAGCTCTGGTATGCACAAATAAATAATTTTTTTAAAAAAAGATTTATTTATTTATGCACACAAGCACTGGGGTACAGGCCAGAGGTGTGTGTGGGGGGTGAGAGGATTCACCACAGAGAGTGGGGAGCAGAACAGGCAGATCAACCGAAGTACACTGCTGAGGGAAGCAGTGGGCACAGCAGGAGAGGTCTGCCACGCCATGTGGGTCCCCTCCCTGGCCGGAGGGAGGGATCGAACTCATGCTGCAATGGCTGTGGTTTGCTTCATAGTGCGTTGCTTAACCCACTGCGCCACCAGGGAGGCCCAATAATTTTTTTTTTAAAGTGATACTTGATTCACCATGGAAATTTTACATGAATTTAGATTTTTAAAAACATTTTAACATTGCATCAAATATTATTTACATGATTACTGAATTTTTAGACACCCTCCCTTTTGAATTTTGCACCAGAAGCAACTGCCTCTCTTGCCTCTCCCCATCATGACCCTGGTCCTGCAGAGCAGCCCTGCATGTTCATCCCGAGGCTTCTCATGTAGTCTTTGAGCCCTGGACACATGGCTTGGCTTCTCCTCTGAATACCCTCATCCATGGGGGAGGAGGGTGGACTACACAGTCCCTAGGGGCCCTTCCAGGTCAAGTTCTGTGCTTTCATAACTAGGTGTGGGACAAGGAGAAGTAGGAGGTGGGTGAGGCCTGGGACAGTTGGGGAAGGGAAAGGAAAACAGCATGTCAGAGAAGCAGCCAGTAGGACATTTTGTGTATATGTTGTGTATACACATAACACATACACACACAAAGATGCATGTACGTAGGTGTATCACGTATATGTGCGTGTGTGATATACATAAACATCTCATGTGTATATGCTTTATTTCAAGGAATTGGCTTTATGATTGTGGGACTGGCATGGACGAAATTTGTAGATCAGGCTGACCTACTAGAAACTTGGGACAGGAACCAAAACTGCCGTCCACAAATAGAATTTCTTCTTTAGAGAAACCTAGTTTTGCTCTTAGAGTTTGAGTGGCTTTTTTTTCTTTTTTAAATATTTATTTATCTCTGCATACAAGAGCTGGGTACAGGCCAGAGTCATGGGAGGTGAGAGGTGAGAGGATTCACCAGAGACAGGGTGGGGAACAGAGCAGGCAGATCAACCGAAATACACTGCTGAGGGGAGCAGCAGGCGAGGCAGGAGAGGTCTGCTGCGCCAAGTGGGTCCCCTCCCTGGCCGGGGATCAAACTCACACTGCTGTGCTGCAGATGCTTCACAGTATGGTGCTCAACCCACTGTACCACCATCAAAGGAAAAGGACCTTTTCCTTTTCAAAGGAAAATCAAAGGAAAAGACCCTGTAAACATGATCTTACTGATTGGTTGAGGCCCACTGAGATGATCTCCTTTATTTAAAAGCCAATTGATTGTAGATGTTTAACCATGTCTACAAAATGCCTTCACAGCAACGCCTAGATCAGTTTAGGGAAATAAGTGGGTATTATAGCTTAGCCCAGTCAACTCTTCCAAGTAGCCATCACAAGAGGAGAATATCGTCCAGAGAACTCCTATAAATCTCTGGAGATTATTTAGTTGACCGGCATCAAAGTTGGTCCTGAAAGTGAGCTTTGTGTAACCATAAAGTCCATGTTCTTGGGCCTCCCTGGTGGCTCAGTGGGTTGAACACCGCACTGTGAAGCATCATTGCACAGCACCGCGAGTTCGATCCCGGATCAGGGAAGGGACCCACATGGCGCAGCAGACCTCTCCTGCCTCGCCTGCAGCTGCCCTCAGCAGTGTGTTTCGGTTTATCTGCCTGTTCTGCTCCCCATTCTGTGTCTGGTAAGTCCTCTCATGCCCCGCACTTCTGGCCTGTACCCCAGCTCTTGTATGCAGAAATAAATTAAAAAAATAAAGCCTATGCTCTCCATGGGTCTCCCTTATATGAGCCTCCAAAGGAGTCTCTAAAGCATTAGAGCTGATTCCTAACCCCTGTTCACACTGTTACTTGTGCATCCTAGTCATTTGTGGGGTCTCTGGGACTGTGGTTTTGTTATAGGGCAGGGAGAGGAGCACCCCAGAACCCCCAAACCTGCCCTCTCTGTTCCCCCTTTCCTGGGGACGACCCTGTTACAGTTTCTTTAAGAAAAGATCCACGTGTAAACAGCTGTTATCATCTATAGAATTAGTAAAAAGCCCTGCCTGCACCAGGCATTCAGTAACTTCGCAGAATTAGGGAATCGCTAAAGATTCACAGCATGTTTCTTCCCTAAGTGTCCACATGAACTTAGCTTCAATTCTAAGATGTTAGCTTTCGCTTCCTTTATCTGTAAAGTATTGTTTTAGTTGAATTTCAGTTTCCCTACCCCACATCCCCCCCAAAAAAAAATCAAAGGAAAAGACCCTGTAAACATGATCGTATATTCTAGGACCCTGTGGGGCATTCTAACTCCAGCTCCTTGACAACCTGTGATGGTCCTACTATTATTTATTCTTGGATGAAAGCTAGGTAAAGGGGCCTCCCTGGTGGCACAAGGAGTTGAGCACCACACTGTGGGGCTTTCCACAGCCGATGCAGCACAGGTTCAATCCCCAGCCAGGGACAGGACCCACATGGCACAGCAGACCTCTCCTACCTCACCCACTGCTCCCCTCAGCCATGTGTTTCGGTCAGTTTGCCTGTCTGCTCCCCACTCAGTCTCTGGTGAATCCTCTCACCTTCCATGACTCTGGCCTGTACCCCAGCTCTTGCATGCATGTATAAATAAAATCTTTAAAAATAAATAGAGATAGTTAAAGGACAGTTCTGACAAATTAGGGACGCGTCTAGGGTCACAGATAAGCTCTTACAGGAACCAGGAACTGCGTGGCTAACCCCTATACCGCAGTCCCCAACATAAATTGATCCCCTGTGGTCAGAAATCATTGAGCTGATTTCTTCCATTTCCAACTGAGAAACAGAGAAGCACAGTGTTTGGCACCTGGCCCAGGCGCACATTCTCCAGGTCTTTTCTCAAAGTGAGGCCTCACTGTAGACCTTTGATGCCCGACCCTGACCCCAGGCCTCCAGGTGCTATTTACTCAGCTAGGTGTGGGTTCTCTGGTTCCCAGGCTGTTGTTTGCATAGTAAATATCACCCAGGCCCCACCAGGATACACCCCCAACCAAAGGTGGGAATAGAGACTGAAAAAAACCCTCTTTTGCTGGTTTCAGACACTTTGTCTTGAATTTTCAGTTTCTATCTACTAAGCTGCAAATCACTAAAAATGTGCGTTGCCTCCCAAGAGTCATACCCTAAAAGCACCGGGTCCTTTCCAGGTCTGTGCAACCTCCAGGTCACCAGGCAACATCTGAAGCTGCAAGGATGTAAGTTTGAAGCCCATGACCTTGGGTTTAACCTCTCAGAGCCTCTGAGAAATGGAGGCAATTCCTACCTTGCAGGAATAAGAGAGAATGGATGCCAGGTGCCTGGCACATAGCCATCCTCCCCGGCTGGCCTCCGTAGTTGCTAATGTTGACTTAGTTCACACGTTGCTATGAGTGATTCTCTGAAAATAAAAGCAGCTTTACGGTAAGAAGCACAGAAACAAGGCTTAATACTCTTTGCTACTCTGAATTCCCATTACCTGCCTTCTTCCTGGATAAGGGTGCCAAGAACTTTTACAAGTAGAAAGTGAATAACAAGGGAGAAAGGGAGATTATGCTCCCTGAAAGCAGACTCCCATCTTCCTTCAGGAGGTCACAGCCTACAGCTGGAAGCAAACCCACACAATAAGTAACTTTACCTCCCTGATCGATTTCCAACAAGTGGTTCCTGTTTTTGAACCAGGATATGCAAACAAGGGCACTTACTGGAAGAGAGGTTTCAGGGCGGCAGGGATTTCATCAGCTGTCCACTCTCCCAGGCGAGCCGGTGGGACCTGTCCAGCTAGTGAAGCCCAGAAGGCAGGCTGAACATTTCAAGGTCTTTAGAAATTTTAAGTCGGTTCCATTAAAGAAACACCAAGGAGGAAACAGTGTTGACTTAAGATTGCCCAGTTAAGTGGGGTACAGAGAAAAAAATAGGATGAAGTAGAAAATAAAAAGGTCAGCTCCCTCTTTGTGCTGAGTAGGGAGGCCTGAGACAGGGGCCTGAGCCACAGGTTCTGTCTCAGGAGCTCTGGGTTCCCCTCCCAGCTCGGTACTCCAAGAGGTAACCTCTCCCTGGGACTCCCATGTAATATTACCATGCTCAGACACCCAGAAATCTCTCTGGCTGCTTCAGAGAGAGAGGCAGAGTGGGGAACAGGGGTGAGCAGGAAGAATTTATTTATTAAAGATTTATTTATGCATACAAGCACTGGGGTACAGGCCGGAGGTGTGTGTGTGTGGGGGTGTTGAGAGGATTCACTACAAACAGAGCAGGGAGCAGAACAGGCAGATCAACGGAGGTACACTGTGCACAGCAGGGGAGGTCTGCTGTGCCATGTGGGCAGGGATTGAACTTGCGCTGCAGTGGCTGCGGTTTGCTTCATAGTGTGTTGCTTAACCCACTGCGCCACCAGGGAGGCCCTGAGCAGGAAGAATTTAAAGCCGAACTAGGGCAAAGGGGATGCTTTCCTCCTCTCCCCTCTTTCTCTATTTCTGCTTCCATTTTTAAATTAAAAAAAAAAAAGATTTATTTATTCATGCATACAAGAGCTGGGGTTTCAGACCAGAGTTGCAGGAGGTGAGAGGATTCACTAGAGACAGAGTGGGGAGCAGAACAGGCAGACTGACTGAAACACACTGCTGAGGGGAGCAGCAGGCGAGGCAGGAGAGGTCTACTGAGCCATGTGGGTCCCCTCCCTAGCCGGGGATCGAACTTAGGACCTGGCAGTGATAACTCTGAGATAACCCCTAGGCCACCAGGGAGGCCCCCTCATTGCCTTCTTGAGATACTATCTCAGGGGCTAGATGGCATTTAGTTTCTTTAACATAGAAAAGAAGCAGGTTTGTTTTTTTTGTGGGGGGGGGGGTGTGGAGAGGTGAAGCTGAATCCTGTGCAAACTCCTCTTCGTCCTTCAAGGCGTAGGAGATCACTTCTCATGGCCCGGGAGTGTTAGACCAGCACTAAGCTCTGGTTGCAGTTGTAATGCACTGGGATTATTTACAACTCTCCTTTTTATAGATTCTCCTCCCCTGAGAGCAAGATAAAGTAGCACAGAATTCAGGAGGAATGAATGACATCAAATCAAGGTTTTCTGGAAGTGGGTTCTGATCATGATGTTGGACAAATCAGTTTATTGCATGTGTTATGGTTCAGCCCCTGGACAGCAAGGAAAATCATTAAATTCAAACAGCTGAAGACAGGTGAAGGCCAGAGATTTTCAGAAGAATCTCAACTCAGTACAAAGCAAAATGTTCTCTCTTTTCACTCTGGTAACCTGGGGGAGAGTGGGATAATCACTTGATCAAGAGCTGGGGAGTCCCAATAGAACATCTTGTTTTCAATTTATTCCCTCCACATTTTTAAAAAATTTATTTATTTATGCATACAAGCACTGGGGTACAGGCCAGAGGTGTGGAGGCTAAGAGGATTCACCACAGACAGAACGGGGAGCAGAACAGGCAGATCAACAGAAGTACACTGCTGAGGGAGCAGCGGGCAAGGCAGGAGAGGTCTGCTGTGCCATGTGGGTCCCCTCCCTGGCCGGGGATCGAATTCTCATTGCAGTGGCCGTGGAAGCTCCACAGTGCAGCGTTCAACAAGGGAGGCCCTACAAAAGAATCTTTTTAAAAAGGAAAACTTCCATCGAGATGACTTCGGTTTCTAACATTATGGAAGTTTCAGGTGGACAGCTTTATCATTTCACATCTGTATATACTACGTGATGAGCCCCATCTAAAGTCCCAGCCCCCATGCTGGAAAATACAATTCATTTCCAAAAGGAAAAATGATTATGTTTTGCACAAAATACCAGGGTCCCATTTCAAAATTGCAGATCCCGGGGGCCTCCCTGGAGGCGCAATGGGTTAAACAATGCACTATGAAACAGACCACAGCCACTGCAGCATGAGTTCGATCCCCGGCCAGGGAGGAGACCCACATGGCGCAGCAGACCTCTCCTGCCTCGCCCGCTGCTCCCCTCAGCCATGTGTTTCAGTCAGTCTGCCTGTTCTGCTCCCTACTCTGTCTCTGGTGAGTCCTCTCACCGCCCGCACCTCTGGCCTGTACCCTAGTTCTTGTATGCATAAAGAAATGGATCTTAAAAAAATAAAGTAATATAAAATTGCAGATCCCACTTTGAGACCCCCCCAGCCTGGCTGCCCTGTTCCATATGGAGCAGCTCACCACCCCCCAGTTATGGTTGTGATACAAACTCCACCTCCAGAATCTCACCATAGGTCACAGTCCTGTGTGCTCAGCAAATGTTTGCGATCCTCTTCCAGGAAAGTTATCCATGCCACACAAGAGGGCAGATCATGGCAGTCTGCAGCCAGTTCTGACCCACCCAGGGATCAGGTGGGAGCAACTGGGGAAAACTCAGCTGGTGTCCACCACCATGACATGCTTCCTGCTCTGGGGACCCTACTAACGACAGGTGATACCATTTTATACTTGTACTACTTGAAGGACTTGGACACTAGTGTTCCACTTAGCCCTATGGGACGCGGTGAACTTGGCTACCAATATCCAAAGATGGAAGAAAGGACATGCCTGATGCTAGAAGGAGGAAGATTTTGGACTAGGAAGATTTAGGGAAAGCCTGTTGGTATTCGGGTGGACTTTGATGATATTGTGACTTGTTGGAAATATATATTTAGTCATCTAAATGACCAAATGTGGGGCCTCCCTTGTGGCCCTGGAGTTAAATATCAGCACTATGAAGTATCCATAGCCCCAGCAGTGCCAGTTCAATCCCCGGCCAGGGAGGTGACCCATATGGCGCAGCAGACCTCTCCTGCCTCGCCCACTGCTCCCCTCAACAGTGTATTTCAGTGGATCTGCCTGTTCTGCACCCCCGCTCTGTCTCTGGTGAATCCTTTCACCCCTCCCCCCAAACTTCTGTCCTATACCTCAGTTCTTATATGCATAAATAAAATAAAAAGCAATCTTTAAAAAAACAAGTCAGTAAATGACCAAATGTATATTCCTCATCTATACTTAGTCTTTGTCCACAGTTCCTGGCTCACAGTTTTCTTAAGGGTTGGAGTTTCCTGCAGAATTGAGAACAGAGGAAACATTTTTGTCATACTATTTGGCCTCTAGTCCTCATTCCTTCGAGTTATAAAGGTGAAATGTTCTTCCTAACAAAGCAACTTTCCAAAACTGCATGACTTTTGGAAGCGCCTAAGGATAGAAAAGGGTTGCCAGGGGAAGCAACCATGCCTTGGAAGGCAGGAACTTTCAATCCCACCTGGATTTCTGAGGAAGGGGGAAGAGTTTGTGGTTGAATCATCATCTTTGATGGATGATTTAATCAATCATACCCATGTTAATAAGTCCTCATAGGGCCTGCTGGTGGCACAAGGGGTTAAGTCTCAGCTCTATGAAGCTATCCATAGCCACAGCAGCATGAGTTCGATCCCCGGCCAGGGAGGTGACCTCCACATGGAATGGCAGGCCTCTCCTGCCTTGCCCGCTGCTCCCCTCAGCAGTGTATTTCAGTCGATCTGCCTGTTCTGTCTCCCACTCTGTCTCTGGTGAATCCTCTCATCCCTCACACCTATGGCCCACACTCATCTCTTGTATGCATAAATAAATGAATCTTCAAAATTTAAAATATATATCATTTACTGATTAGTCTGAAACAGTTTGCAAAAAAAAAAAAAAAATGTACCGTGCAGAAGTTAAGTAATCCAAGCACCAAAGAAGGATCCTGAACTGACCACAGACATCAGGGGAAAAGTGGTGAAATCCCAATCCAATCTAGAGTTTCGTTAATAACAACATGTCAGTGTTGGTGTCTTAGTACTGGCGAATGTACCATTGGTAATATAAAGTGATAAATGTTATCTGGAACTGGGAGAGGAGGTGTTTAGGGAGCGCTCGGTACTGGTCTTGCAACTTCTCTCTAAAAAGTAAAACTACACCAAAATTGTAAAGTGCATTTAAAAGTTTGAATCACCAGTGAGCTGACAGGCATTCTCCTGGCATCGCCAAAGGGAACCTGTAGAGCTTACACCAGTCTCCAATAAGGTGAAACTTGATTCTCTGGCTGCCTTTTAACTTGAGTGTAAATAAAGTTACCAACAATGGAGAGTTTGTGCTTTTTTTAAATAGACAAAACCAAACGCAGAGCCATTTACCTCCTCAGTCAACGCCTAGTGAAAGAGAGACCTGTGATAGCTTTTCCTTTTGTTGTGGTGCCCTTTTGGGGCCTGTTTGATTAACTGGCCAAATGAACTGCAGCATTTTGCAGAAGCCAAAAGAGTATTGAGTTTCCTAGAACCATAACACACAAATGAACTTCAGGAAGTGTTGCAACTCTTCTCCAGAAAGGGATGGGCAGTGTGGGTTTGAAGGAAACATTTGTCAACAAAACCAGAAGGAATTCCCGCCCACACATTCAGCTATTCAACATTGCCAAAGATTTGTAAATGTCCTCCTTTAAAAACATAATAATAATAATAAAAACCATAATAAAAGTTAAAAGTGCCAGGATCAATCGTTCTAGCAAACTAATGACTTCATCTATTTCCAGAGGCTGCTGGACCCCCCTGAACATCCACATTAGTTTCCTAGTGGTGACAAAAGTGTCACGTGCATGTAAAAAGGCAACACTGGACGAATTTATTTAAAAATTTTTTAAAAAAAGATTTATTTATGCATACAAGAACTGGGGTATAAGCCAGAGGTGTGGGGGTGAGAGGATTCACCAGAGGCATAGTGGGGAGCAGAACTGGCAGATCTACTGAAATACACTGCGGAGTGTTACAGGACAGTAAGAAGGGCACCCCAGAGCCCCCAAACCTGCCCTCTCTAAATGGGTTCTGCCATCTGCTGCATCAAGACAAACTTTTTTTTTGGGGGGGTCTCCCTGGTGGCACAAGGGGTTCAAATCTCAGTACTTTCAAGCAATCGCCTGCTTTGCTGCACCACTTTGATCCCTGGCCAGGGAGCGGACCCTCATAGCACGGCAGACCTCTCCCGCCTCGCCAGCTGCTTCCCTCAGCAGTGTTTCAGTAGATCCACCTGTTCTGCTCCCCACACTGTCTCTGGTGAATCCTCATACCCACCACGCATACCTCTGGCCTGTACCCCAGTTGTTGTGAACAAATAAAAATAAATCTTAAAAATATATAAAATAAAATATGATGCTAAGCTAAGTTAAGGGATATAGAAGTCTTCAACAATGAGGATCACCATTAATGAGTGTCAAATCACAGCCCTGGGGAGCTAGAATTCCTCAATTCTGTTCCCATTCCTCTTCTGAATCATTTTAAGTCTACTTGGTCAGTTCAGAGGGGATACCAAGATGAGTGAGATACAGTCCTTGCCTTCAAGGAGGTTAGTAGTACGGAAATCCAGACAGGTGAACTTACACACCCCATGTCACTGGTGTGTTGCTGGAAGGCTGTGGGGCATTGTGTAGGAACAAACAAGTCCAGAGTGGGGTGATGTTTGATATGCGCTTACAGCAGTGGTTCTCAACCAGGGGAGTCCTGGCCCCATGGGACACTGGCAACGTCTGGAGACCATTTTGATTGTCTTAATCACATAGGGATGAGAGGGGTGGTGCTCCTGGCATTTGTAGACAGATGTCAGTGATGCTACAATGTACAGGATAGTTCACACAACAAATTGTCCAGCCCCAAAGATCAATAATATTGAGTTTGAGAAACGGGTTTTAGCAGACAGGTGCGTGGGGTTTGCTGGGCAAACTAAGGAGAAAAAGATTTTCCAGGAAAATGGTAGGACTACAGTGTGGGATGGACAGATAAACTGATATTTTCTCTTTTTTTGCATAGAACTAGGGTGCAGGCCAGAGCTGCATAGGGGTGACAGGGTTCACAGAGAAGCCTGGAGAGCAGAAAAACACTGCTATGGGGAGCAGCGGGCAAGAGAGGAGCGGTCTCTTGTGCCATATGTGGGTTAGTTCCCTGGCCAGTGGTAGCACCGAGACTCAATCCCTAGGCCACCAGGGAGGCCCCTAATGTATTGTCTTAAATTCACTTTTTCTTGTCTTTGATTTCAATTTTCTCAGCTCCAAAACAGTAATGCTATAATGCTAAATGACTCAGTTCCTTTCCTACTATCTTAAGAAAATGCCACTGATAAAAATTATATTCTGGGGACCCACCTATTTCCGGTTGTATCCTTGGCAATGCAAGTCACCTATTCATGACAAAAGCCACACCAGGGCTGGGAAATCTCAGGGTACTGTGGTAGGCCACGTGTCTGTACAGTGAGAATTGCATTATAGGGCATGTAACAAGAACCCAGCCACCGTGATATTCATATCTCTCATGGAAATTGGCAGTCTAGCTAGTCGTGTCTAGGTGGCCATTCCTTGATACCAACAAGAACCCAGCTCCAGATGCCTCCTCTCTCTGACAGCTTTAGCCTGTGGCTTCCTTCCTCATGCTTGCAAGAGAGCTGCTGAGTCTTCTTAATCTTTTGACATCAGCATTCCAGGCTAGAAAAGACTGGACTTGGGGGAAGGGAAGAGCAGAAGGAAAAAGGTGAAAGGCGTCCCATTTTACTCTTCTACATTTAGTAAACTTTCCTGGAATCCCCTCTGCTTAGAACGTCTGCTTATATATTGAACTGAACTGCATTTCGTGGTTGTCCTGAGCTTCAAGGGAATCTGGGAGCTGAGCATTTTCAGCTTCCAGCTTCAATTTAATCAGGAAAACAAGTAGAATAGATGCTGTGAAGGTAACTAGAAATATTGCCTTCCTTACTCAAAATGAATACATTCCAGGCTTTTGTAATGAGTCCAAGACAGACCAACCTTAAGTGAAATTCCAAGAAAATGGTATTATTTAGCAATCTCCCAGGGTAATTTAAAAGCTGTTCTGTCATATAAAGCACATTGCAGACAATGTAACCGTTTATAATCATTCAAAAATATTTATTGAATTCCTGGAATGTATGCACTCAGCGCTATACTAAACACAGTAGACCTAAAACATGTAACATATGGTTTCTTACTGGAATGAGCTGGTTGAAATTCATTTGGAAATAAGACATAACATCAAAGAAAGAAAAAGTTGGGCAGCAATGAAAGAGGTAAATAACAATCAGCAATTGCAGTATGAGAAAGCACTCCTGGGCCTCCCTGGTGGTCTAGGGGTTAAGTTTCAGCACTGTGGCCTGAGTTCAATCCCCTGCCAGGCCAGGGAGTTGACCCACATGGCACAGCAGACCTCTCCTATCTCACCTATTGCTCCTCTCAGCAGTGTATTTCAGTGGATCTGCCTGTTTTGCTTCCCACTCTGTCTCTGGTGAATCCTCTTAGCCATTCCCACCCCACATCTCTGGCCTACACCCTGTTCTTCTATGCAAAAATAAAATAAAACTGCAAAGGGAAAAAAGGGAATATTGAAAAAGAAAAAAAAAAAAAAAGGGAGGCACTACTTAGCTGGTAGGAATGTAAAATAAAACCTTTTGGAAAACTGGCACTTTCTAAAGAAGTTAAACATACACCTACCACATGAAATTTAACTTCCAAGTATTTACCCAGAGAGATGAAAATATGGACATGCCTTGCACACACAGATTTGTATACAAATAAATGTTCACCAGTTTTAGTCCTAAAAGTCAAAACCTGAAAATAGTACCACTTCTAAACCTAAAACACACTCTTCAAAAGTAAAATGGGATCAGATTTTGTGAATGTTTCTCATGTGAAAAATATTTTGGTCTCGGTTGGGAGGAAACTTCTCTATTAGATCAAGCTTGTTGGTCATGCTATTCAAGTCATGTATTATTGGATCCTGAGAGGTATTGTGTCTTAATTTGTGATTATGGATCTTGTGAACCTATCATTTTCACCATTTGTTTTCAGTTTTTCTTTCATACATTTTATATGTTTTATACATTTCAAAAGCATGTTACTGTGTTTATGAAGTTATGATGAATAATTTATAACTTTAACATGAAACATGCTTCTTTGTCCTTTTTCTTTTTTTTGGTATAGAAGAATTGGGGTGTAGACCAGAGTTACAGGGTTGGGGTATGCGTGAAAGGATCCACCAGAGACAGAGTGGGGAGCAGAACAAGCAGATCTACTGAAATACACTGCTGAGGGGAGCAGCGGGTGGGACAGGAGAGGTCTGTTGTGCCATATGCGGGTCAACTCCCCGGCTTGGGACAGAACTCAGGCTATAGCAGTGACAGTGTTGAGACTTAACCCCTAGGCCACCAGGGAGAACCCTCAAATTCTCTTTCGTCTGCTATTAATATTGCTAAATATAGGGCCTCCCTGGTGGCGCAGGAGTTAAAGTCTCAGTGCTTTCAAGCTATCACCAGCCACTGTAGCATGAGTTTGGTCCTGGGCCAGGGAGCTGACCCGTGTGGCCCAGCAGACCTCTCCTGTCTCACCCTGTGCTCACCTGAGCAGTGTATTTCAGCAGATCTGCCTGTTCTGCTCCCCACTCTGTCTCTGGAGAATCCTCTAACCCCCTCCCCCACATCTCTGTCCTACATCCCAGTTTTGTTTTGTTAAGATTTATTTCTGCATACAAGAACTGAGGTACAGGCCAGAGGTGTAGGGGCGTGGGAGTAGTCACCAGAGACAGAGTGGGGAGCAGAACAGGAGGATCTACTGAAGTACACTGCTGAGGGGAGCAGCAGGTGAGACAGGATTGAACTGCTATAGCGGCTGCTGCTGCTCATAGTGCAGTGCTTAACCCCTTGCGCCACCAGGAAGCCCCCTCCCCCCATTATTACACCTTTTAAATATGAACTGAAAATTTGACTAAAAATGGCTGATCATCATGGAGTTGGCACGTGCTGGGGCTGAGGATTCAATAGCCATGGCTAACAGATTGGTTACTACCTTTACGTATAAAACTTAGCAAAGAAGTAATAGGAGCCTGTTTTCTTCTTGTAAGACAATGGAGCTAAATTTTGAAAAGAGAGAAGTTATACTCATAAGTTTTTAATATATAGAGATTCATATAAAATCATATCTTTTTCAGTTAGTGGTTAATTCTATGGTGGTGGATGGGAACTAGGAGAACATCATGATGTGCTATGTACAGATACAGATTTTTATAATGCAGTACACAGAAACTTACACAGAAACCAGTGTTCTCTCAGTAAGTTATTTTAAGAAGATAGAGATGTAATACATCTATTTCCATATCTTTCTAAATATTTGGATGTGTGTGTACATACATATATTTCCTCATTCTATCTACTGAAAGAAACTACCCTATTTCTAAAATCACTATAACATATGTATTTAATAATATCTAGGATTAATCATTATGCATACCTCTCCCCATACTGCTCCACACTTACACAATGAAGCCGGAATCTTAGCACACTTTCATTTCCTTTGTTTCTCTATTCTTTACTGTCTCATCTCCCACAGTGAAATAATTTAGATAGACCAGTGTTGCCCAACAAAAATACAAAGCAAGGTACTCATGTAATTTAAAATTTTCTAGTTAACAATTAAAAACAAGTAACATTAATCTTATAAAATGCTATCTCAAGGGGGTCTCCCTGGTGGCACGAGGGGTTAAGTCACAACAGCACAAGGTAGTGCACAGCCACTGTAGCACAAGTTTCATCCCCAGCCAGAGAACTAACCCACATGGCGCAGCAGACCTCTTCTGCTTCACCTGATGCTCCCCTCAGCAGTGTGTTTCAGTTAATCTGCCTGTTCTGTTCCCTACTATGTCTCTGGTGGATCCTCTTACCTCTGGCCTGTACCCCAGTTCTTGTACACATAAATAAATAAACCTTTTTTAAAAAGGTTAAAAAAATTCTCTCCCTGGTAAAAAAAAAGTCCTCCCTGGTAGCGCAGAATTTAAAGTCTGTGCACTATCAAGCTATCACCAGCCACTGTGAAAGAATTTGATCAGAGCCTGGGAGCTAACTTACATAGGGCTCAGGAGACCTCTCCTATCTCTTCCCCTGCTCCCCTCAGCAGTATTTTTCAGTAGATTCCTCTGTTCTGCTCCCTACTCTGTCTCTGGTGAATCCTTTCACCTACCTGCACTAGGCTTACACCCTAGTTCTTATATGCATAAGTAAATAAAAATAAATCTCTAAAAAAATTATATCTCAAGATGTCAAATATATTATCATTTCAACAAATCAATATTTTATGTATTTTTTCACAGTAAGTCTTCAAACTCAGTCTGTATTTCACAATTGCAATACATTTTCATTCAGAGCAGTCACATTGGCTATTATATTACCAAAGTTCTTAATATTTTTTTAAATTGACATTTACTTAGATGGTTTGTTTTATTGTTTCTCATCACTCTTGTATTTCACAAATCCTAAGAACTTTGTATTTTATAACTCTTATCACAAGTGCCTAGTAAATGTTTTAAAATATTAACAGGTATGATGCAAGAATTGTCAGATTAATCTTATAGAGAGGATATAAAATTGTTCAAAGGTTTGAATGAGTTTTCAAGACTTCGTGACAGCCACCTTCACTGGGTCTAATTACTGTCTTAGTATGATTTTATGTGCTTATCAAAAGGAAAATTATCCTTGAAAATGAAGAAAGGAAATCGATTTCAACATAGCATTTCTACCCCATTAACAAAAACCAAAACACTTCATCTATCTTTTCTCCTCTTCCCCAGTATCTTGTGCCTTCGCCACATATTTATTCATTTACAAGCTGCTGGACTAATAAGGGCTTCAGGCATTGTATCTTCTTTCAATGCCTAACTGATTTAAATTTCTGTTGGTTTCAGTAGGATTTCTTACAGCACTTTTCTGACACTTCACAAGAAACATTACAAGACAACTTGGTGAATTTTCTCAGACCCTGTCACAGTTTTCCAAGGTCTTTTTCTTTAAATATTTATTTATTTATGCATACAAGAACTGGGGTACAGGCCAGAGGTGGGGTGTGTGTGAGAGGATTCACCAGAGACAGAGCTGGGAACAGAATAGGCAGATCTACTGAAATACACTGCTGAGGGCAGCAGCGGGCGAGGCAGGAGAGGTCTGCTGCGCCATGTGGATCACTTCCCTGGCCAGCGGCAGGGATCGAACTCGTGCTGCAGTGATCTCAATCTGCTTCATAGAGCGTTACTTAAGCCACTGCGCCACCAGAAAGGCCAATTTCCAAAGTCTTCCAGAAGCCTACCAAAGACTTCTTCCGAAAGGGCCGAGAAGCCACTAGTCTCTCTTGCAGGCCCGTTAGCACCCAGACAGCTCAAGCCGCCCTGAGCAGAGCCACCAACCCAGTTTAAATAGTCCCTGACTCCGCTCTGCCAACATGCAGCTAAGAAAATAAGTGCTGGGAAATTCGCGGTGCAGTGCTGGGAATAACAGAATGGTTCCCCTTTAACGGGGTTCTTTATCAAGCGTCTGAATTGCCTTAGTTCCGTCTTCCCCCACCAAAATATAACTGACAGGATGCTCTTGTTTAATAACTCTGAAGCGTTACCCAGAACCGTTCTAGCTTAATGCATAATTTTTTGGGTGCTTATTTCTAACCTATTTTACTAACTTCTGCATCTCTAGAGCCCAGAACAGTGCTAAACACAGAGAAAGTAATAACTGCTTGTTAAAAAGTGTATTGTTTTCTATTTCTAAGGAAAATAACCTTTTGTACTTTGGTTCAAAAAGGTGAACGTGCCCGTGGGGTGTGTGTTTTCGGATCTCTGCATCTTAATCGTGTTTAACTTGCCCCCAAGCTGCAATCTGCTGGTCCCCATCTTGCACCCGCCAAGCCCCTCACCGAGGCACAAACCATCCTGCAAGACCCCCCCCCCCCCCCCCCCCCCCCCCCCCCCCCCCCCCCCCCCCCCCCNCCTCACCGAGGCACAAACCATCCTGCAAGACCCACCCCCCCCCCCGCCCCCGCCCCCGCCCCCCGCCCCAGGATCCCCGTGCAGGCATCCCCCAGCGAAGGGTAGGCCCCGGTATCCTCGTTTCAAAACGTGTTATTTTCTTTTCTCTTTAAAAAGATAATAGTGATGCACGTTCACAGATGCAACCTAAATCTTAGAAATGCAAATTAAAATCAGGTTGCATTATTTCCACCCTTCGGAGATAACGCCTATCCTTAAGCCTTCGCTTTGAGCGAAACCAAGCTGTAAAACAAGAAATGTGGTTTCCTAAAAACTTATTTCGTGGAATAGTTTTTCAGGTATTTTTCTAACCCAAGGCCCGACCGACTATCTCCCAACTTCACGCTCCACTTGGGGTACGAGATCAAAAGCTGTCATACTGCGGTCAAAATTCGTCACCCGGAAATCTCTCGGTTTGGAATTACACTGTTATTCTGGGTGAAAAAGTGTCTATTTGGCGGAAAGTCCATTGGTTGAAGACATCCCGCCTGGCCCCGGACCCTTTCTCACCAGCTGGGGCCACACCCGGCTTTGCGAGTTTCAGTACCCCCCACCCGAGTCAGCCGCCCGCCCCGGCGGAAAATGCGCTGGCCTCCCCACCCCCGACTGCGGTCGCCACGCTGGACAGCCTGGCCCCGCCCCCAAGGCCCGTCGGACCAATGGGCGCCGAGGCAGGCTGCGCCTCACGCAGCTCTGGCCAATCACGAAAGGCCACGACCGTAGAAAGGCTGGGCACGGCTGGGCCGGCTCGCAGGGCGGTGGCGGCGTGCAGCGAGGTGGACGCGCTCCCGTCATGGTGGTGGTGGCAACCGCGCAGAGTCCGGCCGCCGGGGCCCCAAAAGTGCTGCTTCTGTCCGGCAAGCCCGCCGCCGCCACCGCCGCCACCGCCGGAGCCCCGGCCGGCGGGACTCTGCCTCTCATGGTGCCGGCCCAGCGAGGGGCCAGCCCCGAGGCGGCGAGCGAAGGGCCTCCCCAGGCTCGCAAACGACAGCGCCTCACGCACCTGAGCCCCGAGGAGAAGGCACTACGGAGGTGGGCGAGGGAGCAGGGTGTGGAACCCACCGAGACGGGAGAGGGGAATGGTCTGGGCCAGGGCCGAGCGCCGGCCGCCCCCCACGTTTGAGCTCACCGGGCCTGGCGGATTTGGTGCCTGCGTGGCGCGGGGTGGGGCGGGGCGGGAAGTCTGGACTGACCGGATCTGCGGCGCTGGGTGTAGTCCAGGGCTGCCCAGGCTTTTTTCCCCCCTTCTTTTTCTCTCCTTATATCCTTTTCTATTTCATAGAAATATCTAGAAGTGGGTGTGCAGCCATCTGGATTCCAAGGCCTCGTGCTGTGTGGACGTCTCTGAACTAGGGCTGTAACATGGGGTCTTTTTGGGTTCCCTGCTTTTTTGGAGGGGCAGCTGACATGACAGCTGTTGAGAGGACTGAGGTATTTAAGACTCAGTGTCAGACTCTGCGTCCTTAAAATGGACTTCATGAGGTCGTTAGGAAGATTGAGAAATGCCTGCCCGTAGTCCTCTTGAAATGTTGATTCTTTTAAGATCGGCGCATCTTTTGTGATGTATTAAATGTTTCTGGAGTAGACGCGGGCCGGACCTTCAGGGGACTGCCTAGATCTCGACAGTTGGGTGAAATCAGCCTCTCCCTTATAGAAGTGGATTTGGGATAGAGTTTTTGGGGCGATTGCAGCCTTCACCAGATTTAATCAGTCCAGGTTGGATCATATTTGAGGTAACTGAGTCAAGTAGTTGAGTCAGGAAACGGCGGGGGAGTAGAAAGAGAAGGAGGAGAGTTTTTTATGATGCAAGATGGATAGTGTTTGTGTCCAGCCCTCGTTCTGTGGCCTGGGTGGATGAGAGCCACTAGTGGGTGATGCAATATGGGAGAGAAAAAAGCAGATCTTCAAGCTAGAGCAACTGGAAAGCCATATTGTTTTTGTGTTGTCGAGGGGAGGAGCCTGAGGTCTATTTTGCCGCTAGTCTACCTTACACTGTAAATTAAAATGAAAGCACCAGCTGGCTAAGTTTTCAAATAAAGATATAAATAAGGTTTGAGGTGATTCAGTGTGGTCTGTTCCTTCTGTTTTTAGGAAACTGAAAAACAGAGTAGCAGCTCAGACTGCCAGAGACAGAAAAAAAGCTCGAATGAGTGAGCTGGAACAACAAGTAGTAGATTTGGAAGAAGAGGTAAATATCAGCCTCATCATGTCTTTGATCCATTGTATATCTTTCCTTAGTGAATGTTCTGAATAAAATTGAACATGGAATTAAAAGTTAAACTAAGTAAAGGTACGTGGTTGGCTAAATGATGAAGTTTGATGTGAGCACAGCAAGTAACCCTCTGGTATTTAATACTAGACTTATCTCAGAGTTGTGAATTACAACATTATAACAGTGTTTATGGAGTTAGTACTAAGAAATTAAATGAAAGCAGACAGGAAATCCTTGCTTAAACTTGAGACCCATTCTGGTATAGCTAGAAGTTGGCTAAGGGTCCTTTCCACCCTGTTACCTAATCATAGATTGCTGCCAGTTGCGCATCTTTAATAGTTTTTTTTTTTTAACATATTTTGGTTTTTATGGTCCACCACTTTAATTTTTATCTGCCAGTTCAAAATAGACTCTTTCTATGGTATTTTCTAAAAATAACATAAAAACCACAAGTCACCCTTTACTGGGGTCTATAATACTACTTGGAGACATTGTCCTGTGACCCTGTGAAATGGCACTTTTTACATAGCTTATTTCCTATATTTACAGAAATATATTACGTAAATATTTTCTAATATTTATTGTGAACAACTATATAAACATAGTTTTCCAAAAGGTCAAAGAAAATCAGTTATAGTGAAACTGCTCAATTAAGTGGACTATTTTTTAACCTCCCTTTAAAAACTTGATTTGCAAATTAAACTATTATGAATCATAACTATTGTTTCTACAACACTCAATTTTGGGGTTGGCATGCTTTCAAATTTATATTTATTTCTCAGTAACATCACTTAAAACTTAGTTGATTTCAGTGGCCAAAAGAGTAGTAAACTATTAAAGGATTCAGGTTTTAGAATCCTTAAAGGATTATCTGGGAGGAACTATTGTGTTTATAGAAGACTTGCCCCATGTCTTGGTTAAATGTGTAGATATTAAAAGTGTCTGACTGGATTGCCTTTCCCTCCTACAAAAGAGGTAAGGCTGAAACTATAACTCCCTGGAAACTAAGCCATGCAGAAGATGGGTCATTTTTTAAAAGAAACTATCAACTCTGTAGGATTCAACAGAAGAGTTGATAATCAGGTTTTGGCACATATTAGGTAATTCAATTTTCATGTTAAAACGTCTTTTGCAGGTAGTTTTTGGCCAAAATGTACTTAGCACGGTGGATTTGTACATGAAAGAACTAGAAGTTTTAATACCCCCTTTGTGTACTTTATTCTTCTAGAATCAGAAACTTTTGCTAGAAAATCAGCTTTTAAGAGAGAAAACTCATGGCCTTGTAATTGAGAACCAGGAGTTAAGACAGCGCTTAGGGATGGATGCCCTGGTTACTGAAGAGGAGGCAGAGACCAAGGTAAGTCATCTACTTTATTTGGTGATTTGTATGGGAACTGGTTCTAAATAACATCACCCATTTTGTTTTTTTGTAATACATGTTTTCCAAGTATGTAATGAACAGTACTAACTCCTCAAAATTAAAATAAGCTACATGGCTCTCTATACCAAAATGCTAATTGCCAATAGGCCTAACCATGCCAGCATTAGGGAGAACCAGAATAAGAAAGTTGATCAAGTCTAACTCTGAATGCTACTAAAACTGGTTCTTCTGGGCCCTCCTCTGGTGGGTTAAGAAACGTACTATGAAGCAAAACGCAGCCACTGTAGCACAAGTTCGATCCCTGCCGCCTGCCAGAGAGGTGACCCACATGGTGCGGCAGGCTTCTCCTGCCTCCCTGCTGATCCCCTCAGCAGTGTATTTCAGTCCATCTGCCTGTTCTGCTCCCCACTGTCTCTGGTGTATCCTCTCATCCCCTGCACTTCTGGCTGTACCCCAGTTCTTATATGAATAAATAAATCTTTAAAAAAAAATTGGTTGTTCTTTGATGAATGGGTAAAGGACTAGATTGATTGTGATAAAAGGGTGAGGTGTAGCTTTTAATCTATGGATGATGGCAAATTCAGTGACAACACTTAAGTGATCTAAAATTGAGAGGACAGCAGTTCAACTCGGTGAAGGTAATTTCAGGACAAACTCAAATTACTATCCCCCCAAAAATCTGGGTCTAAATTCATCATAGAGCTTTATTACTTAGAAACATTGTTGACAATATCATTAAGATAATATTTAAGAATATTAGTCCTGCCTAAATTTTGGGGAAGGAAAAATATCTCATTGCACAGAAAAACACCATAAGTTAGTTTTCCCTTGTATCATCTCTTCTTGAGGACACAAGAAAATGGAAATAATAATAAAGGTAAGGAAAAGAGTTCACTCTAAAAAATAATTTTCTGGGCCTCCCCTGGTGGCGCAGTGGGTTAAGCAGCGCACTATGAAGCAAACCGCAGCCACTTGCAGCATGAGTTCGATCCCTGCTGCCGGCCAGGGAGGGGACCCACATGGCGCAGCAGACCTCTCCTGCTGTGCCCGCTGCTCCCCTCAGCAGTGTACTTCTGTTATCTGCCTGTTCTGCTCCCCGCTCTGTCTCTGGTGGATCCTCTTACCCCCCCACACCTCTGGCCTGGACCCCAGTTCTTGTATAATAAATAAATAAATCTTTAAAAAAAAATAAAAAATAATTTTCTAGCTTTCTTGCAAGTTGAGAATCATGAGTGCCTTAGGGATTCTCAGCTGTGTACTCACTTGGGTCTTTCCTTACAGGGGAATGGAGCGAGGCCAGTGGCCGGGTCTGCTGAGTCCGCAGCACTCAGACTACGTGCACCTCTGCAGCAGGTGCAGGCCCAGTTGTCACCCCTCCAGAACCTCTCCCCATGGATTCTGACAGCGTTGACTCTTCAGACTCTGAGGTAGGGGCTATTCAGATTTATCAAAGAGATACTTGTATGACCAGTTAATTCCATCTGTTTGATACTGGACACCTCTAGCCACATAGATGAGGGCAGAGGTTAGTTTTGATTGAGCTAGAGGGTGAACAGACTACCTTCCTATTTCCATGTGATTTATGATCGTCAGGTGATGTCATAAATAAATTAAAGTCCGGTGGGGTCCTGGAGGTCTTCCTATGGCATAATGATTAATTTGTCTTACCATATTATGACACCTAGTACTAAATGTTCTAGGTAGAATGTCAGTTGTAAGCTAACTCCTGGACTCAATTTAATTTTTTGCCTTTTGCAGTCTGATATTCTGTTGGGCATTCTGTTCAACTTGGATCCAGTCATGTTCTTCAGATGTCCTTCCCCAGAGTCTACCAGCCTGGAGGAGCTTCCAGAGGTCCACCCAGAAGGACCCAGTTCCTTACCAGCCTCCCCTTCTCCATCATTGGGGACGTCATCAGCCAAGCTGGAAGCCATTAATGAACTAATTCGTTTTGATCACATCTATACCAAGCCCTTAGTCTTAGAGATACCCTCTGAGACAGAGAGCCAAGCTAATGTGGTAGTGAAAATTGAGGAAGCACCTTTCAGCCCCACAGAGAAAAATCACCCTGAATTCACTGTCTCAGTGAAGGAAGAATTTGCAGACAACGACTTCATTCCAGAGCTGGGTATCTCTGATCTACTTTCATCCAGCCATTCCCCGAGGCCATCTTCCTGCTTACCGGATGCATATAGTGACTGTAGATATGAGGGCTCCCCTTCCCCCTTCAGCAACATGTCCTCTCTGCTTGGTGTAGACCATTCTTGGGAGGACAGTTTTGCCAATGAACTCTTTCCCCAGCTAATTAGTGTCTAACAAGTACTCTAATACTGTTGCCCTTTTCTTGACTATCAAACTGCTTGGAGCCTAGCAGAGAAGTCTGTGCTTCATTCAGACATCAAAGTAGAGGGTGTATATTCCTAGAGAATCCTCTAAAGTATTTGTTCAAACCTCATAGGTCACCCCGAGTATTGTCTTTTGACATTCACCAATTCAAGGTACTCAGATATATTACTATAATTCATATTTACAGCTTTTGAGGTTGTACCTTCAGGGTAGTAATTTGCTCTAAAATACTTGTGTGAAGGGTCAGTGGACAAGTGTCTTAGACATGGAATTTATGAATGCCCTTTTAATTTCACTCCCCCCTTCTCAATGTCCCAGGCTTGCCTCCAATTTTAGGTTCTTTAGTTTGCTTCTGCAAGCAGAGAACACCTATTTGAGGGGGCTACTTTCCCCTCATGTACAGTTCAAGTAAAGATCAAGAATCTTTTGTAAAAATTATAGAAATTTACTATGTAAATGCTTGATGGAATCTTTCCCTGCTAGTGTAGCTTTTGGAAGGTGCTTTCTCCATTTATTTAAAACTACCTGTGCAATTAAAAAGTGCAATGCAATTCCTTTGTTCTTTGACTCCTTCTTGGGCCTTTAGTCTTTTTTTTAAGATTTATTTATTTGTATAAGAACTGGGGTACATGCCAGAGGTGTGGGTGTGGGGGAGCAGGGAGAGCATTCACCAGAGACCGAGTAGGGACAGAATGGGGAGATAGACTGAAAGAACAGTGGGTGAGATGGGAGGTCTACCATGCCATGTGGGTCACCTCTCCAGCTGGGGATGGAATTTGTGCTACAGATAGCTTCATAGTGCTGTGATGTAAGCCCTTGTGCTAGGTGTTTCATATTTGTCATGAGAGATTTACCCAACTTTAATAAGGCTGCCACTTTTATTTAAATCGACTGAAGGTTTTTCTTTAATTATTACCTTCAATTCATGTCATGATATAACCTCTCTGTATTTACTATAATCTGACAGTTTTACACATGACTGATTTTTTTTTAAAGATTTATTTATGCATATAAGAACTGGGGTGTAGGGCCTCCCTGGTGGCACAGTGGGTTAAGCAACACACTCTGAAGCAAACCGCAGCCACTGCAGCACAAGTTCGATCCCTGCTGCCGGCCAGGGGGTGACCCACATGGCGTGGCAGACCTCTCCTTCTGGGCCTGCTGCTCCCCTCAGCAGTGTACTTCCGTTGATCTGCCTGTTCTGCTCCCCGCTCTCTGTGGTGAATCCTCTCACCTCCCACACCTCTGGCCTGTACCCCAGTGCTTGTATGCATAAATAAATCTTTAAAAAAAAAAAAACTGGGGTGTAGGCCCCTGGGGGTTGACAGGATTCACCAGAGACAGAGTGGAGAACAGAACAGGCAGCCTTGACTAAAATACACTGCTGAGGAGAGCAGTGGGTGAAGCAGAAGAGGGTCTGCTGCGCCATGTGGGTCCTCTCCCAGGCCAGGGATAGAACTCGCACTTTGGTGGCTGCATAAGCTCCAGTGTGGTGTTCAACCCATTGCACCACCAGGAAGGCCCTGATCTTTTTTTTTTTTTTTTTAAAGATTTTTATTTATGCATACAAGAACTGGGGTATAAGCCAGAGGTGTGCGTGGGGGGAAAGTGGATGGTGAGAAGATTCACCAGAGACAGAGTGGGGAGCAGAATATGCAGATTTACTGACATACACTGTTGAGAGAAGCAGCTAGGAAGACAGATGTGATAGCTTGATATCCCTGAGACTTTAACCCCTGTGCCACCAGGGAAACACTGATCAATATTTTAGTGATAAGAGTCAAATCCTTACTATTTTGCTATATAAGATCTTTTATCACAAAGGACATGTCATTAAATATCAAGATTCTCTTGCTATTATTAAAGATTGAGATTTTCAGGGGCCTCCCTGATAGCGCAAGGGGTTAAATTACAGCACTATGAAGCTATCCCCAGCCAGGGAGCTGACCCACAGGGCACAACAGACCTCTCCTCTCTCACCCACTGCTCCCCTCAGCAGTGTATCAGTAGATCTCCCTTTTCTACTCCCTACGTCTGGTGAATCCTCTCACCCCCCGCACCTTTGTCCTATACCCCAGTTATTGTATACATAAATAAATCTTTAAAAAAGATTCCCAGAGGATTAAAATAGATGATGCATTATAAGCACTTAGTATATGTCAGGTATCACCCTAAGCACTCAAATGTTAGCTATTCTCTCCTATTTCTTTGGAAGCATTTTATCTCTTCAGAATTATATTTACATACACATACTCTAGAACTAGTTTCACAAAGAATGAACCTGTTCAAGGAAAAATTCTAAACATTCTGAAATTACAAATACTTGATATCATCTTTCACCTTCAGGATGCATCTTTTCTGTGGGCATGCTATTACAAGATAATAAAGGACTTCCTCATTCAGCTCATGAAGGCATTCTATATCAATATTAAGGTTATTTTTGGGGAAGGAAAAAGTGAAAGACTAAACAAATGGTGATACAAAATAAAATCCCAAGCATGGCCCTCCCTGGCAGCACAAAGGGTTGAGAGCCTCTCTGGGGCTTGCGCAGCAACAGTAGCACGATCCCCGACCAGGGTTGTGGCCCACATGGCACAGCAGACCTCTCCTGCCTCCCCCGCTGCTCCCCTCAGTAGTGTATTTTGGTCAATCTGACTGTTCTGCTCCGCACTCTCATTGCCTGCACCTCTGGCCTGTGCCCCAGCTCTTGTATGCATACATAAATAAAACATTAAAAAAAAAAATCCCAAGCAGCAATGCAAACCAGGCAATAGCTACAGTTAAGTACAAGGGAGACTCTAGCTGTGTCTACAAGCCCAAGTGAAGGCAAACTAGCCCAATGTCCCTGGTTGCTGAGATCAAAGGCCATTCTAGTGCTAGGCAATTCAAGCTTGCTTAGGCTCTGAGTTTCCTTATCAAAGATGTAAGGACATCCTCTATTTTTCCCCATGATTAAAAATCTGATCACCAGATTTATAACTGAGAAAACCTGAGACTATTTACGGATTGTGTAGGCACAGGTAACTACAGATGCATGTTAACCCCCACAAAATAGCACTATCGTCTGAATATTGTGGCTCAAGTAATTTACATTCAATGACAGCACATGAAAGAGGCAGCTGTACTAACCAGAATAACACACAGGCCATGCATAACCTGTGTATTATCAGTTTTCATTTCCTGCACAGATGGGTGAAAATTTAAACATTGCTCAGTTTGAGAAAACACCTTCAATCAACATCTTCATTTTGAAACTCTAAATTTAATGGTAAGAAATAAAAATCAAGATTCCCTGTGAAACCAAGACAAGATTTCCATTAAACACAATGTTATGCTTGAGACTAAGAAAACGGAAGTGGCAAACGTCTGCACACCATTTCCCTGGTCCTTATAAAATTAATCTATGTGTACCTCCTTGCTTTTCTACTAGCTATACTGCTGGAGCAGGCACAGTAGAGGCAGAACTGTAGGCATGAAAGTAATTCCTTTTTACTCCAGGAATTATTTTATGGTATCAGTTAAATTCCAACTGCTAGGAGTAAAATCTGTTGACTTTTAAAATTTTTACTAAGGGACAGGAAGACTGGCTTGTTTGCCCACTGATCAGCTGTGCAAGACAACATCCTTGGTTTGCTGGAGCTATAGCCTAACATTGCATTCTAATTACATCTAGTTCATTTCTAAAATGCCACTGGTATAATATTTGAACCAAACTGATACATAAAACTATATTCCCTTAAGGAATTTAATGTTACACTTCATTCACAAGCCACACTTTATATTATTTCAACAAAACTCAAGTGACATTTCAGGTATTGCTGCAGACTGTTAAACCACTGGAAAGCTGGAATATATGACTAAATTATTACTATCTACTTAGGCTTTAGTTTCCAAGTCATCAAATTAGCTAACTTTCAGCTGTGATTTCCAAATCTTGGTGAAAAATAAACAACATTCTGAATTTTCTATAATTGCAACCCATATGTAACTCAATGGGTCACAAATCAGGGGCCCAAATTTATTTAAAAAAAAAAAAAAGTTGTAAATATGCAAGCAACACTGCCACCTGTCAACTGGAAAAAGGAAATGACCATGTAACTTAACATCATCGAGTTTTCCTATTCTCTCTTCAAAAGGCCCCAAACTTATGTGAACACTATACTGTTTCCAACTCTGTATCTGAACATTTTTTTGATAGTTTATGCCTTTTATTTTGCATCTTTAGATCATTTACATTTAATGTTACTATTTGTATATTTTACTTAAATTTCTTTATTCTTCCCACCCCCCTCCTCCTTCTACTGTGACTTGGGTCATTTGAATATATGTTTTCCATTTTAAGTTATCTTTTCTATTTTTTCCTATATCTGCCTATGTAGATTTTTAAGTAGTTGTTCCACACACAGTTAACCTTACAAAGTCTACTTATTTATCAATAAGTAGATGATCAATCTTTATCACTGTCATAGAAACCTCACCACTTAGGAACCCCTTTACCCTCAACTCTTTATGTTCTAACTGCTTGTGCATTACATTTACATACAGTAAAACATTAAGAGGAGGTGAATAGTCTATTATATTTACCAAGATATATGCCATATCACCGTTTTTCATGTATTCCTGATGTTTCGTGTCTTAACATTTTTAAAGACTCAAGCCAACACTGCAATCTGAATATTGGAGATTACTCACCAACACCAATTAATGCTGTTGATTGACAGATCAATGGCAATGGATGGTTTGAGTAAAAAGCATTCCATGAGTTTTAGAATGACAAAAGTCTTCAAAATAAACTGAAGTCACTAATTATGAGTGCTGCTTTAATTTTTTATAGAAAAATGATAGAAAAGCAAGGACTTCATTTACCTAAGCACAGGAAAACAAATACCTCAAAAAGTCCAAAACACTTAAGAGTTTTATTGAAAATAAAATACAGAAACACCATAGTCTCATTTTAAAGTAAAACTGACAGCATCTTTCAGAACTTTCCCAGTACTGCATCATTCTTATCACTATTGAAAAACAAACCCAAATTCCAGATCCAAAATAATTCATGAACCTACTGATAAACATTCTTTTTATGGTTCTAGTCCCTACCCTAGTTATTTTTCTAAATTTTACATTTGCACCTTTTTAAGAATGAGTAGCATTTTGTAATTTGACCAATTAATTGGTTAAAACTGGACTTTCTTCATACTTAAAAAAAACCCACACATACACACTCTACTCAAACTCAGAGAAAATATACATTTGTTCATTAAAGCTCACCTGCTTTAGGTAATTTTTTTATCCTCACTCATTAACATCATAAGCCAATGTTTGATCCATGCTGCAGAAACTGTACAAAATAAAAAGATGTTAATTTCCTAGGGAGATCTTAAGGCAAAAGCAAAAACCTTATGCTACAAAATAAAAACAAAGCAAAGGCATGATGACTGGGTAGACGGCTCAGATGAATAAGCACCACAAGGATGAAGAATTTTTGTACAAACAAATGCAAGAAAATAAAATTTAAAAGGAGCATTAAACATCTTTTTTTTTGCAGAAATAATTATGTCAGATAATATGATTCCTGAAACAGACTGTTTGGCTTTTACCAGAGTTTTAATTCTCATATATATTTACCAATATTATCAGAGCCTTGTTTTGGGGCTTTTTTCCTCTGATGAGAGAACTGCCCAACATTCTAACAGAAGACAACGAATGTGCTTGGGGGTTCTTTCTTTGAAAAGCTGTTATCTGTCCTTTTACCTTAACACTGGGACACTCTCCAAATTTAGGGCAGTCACTTCATGTATTTGACTTATACTAGGAATACACATTTTAGCATGGTGATTTCTTTAAGGCTACAGACTTTATAAGTTGGTCCCATTAAACAATGACTTTAAAGGCAGGACAAGTGGCATGAATCAAACACTTGCACATTTCAACAGAATACAGTTTACATTCATCTCTAAATCTTAGATTAAGAAACTATTAGCTGGTTTCCAACAGGTTTCAATACTGGTTTAAAGTTTGAATAATTTTACCTTGTAGACATTAAATATTTTGTTTAAATATTAAACATTAAATCTTTTCCTGACTATCCAGACAGAAATAGAGAAAGCAGGAACAATAGGCAAGAGAAGGAATAGTCTAATTAACAGACTAGTTTTCTTCTATGCCATATGTAACAAGGGGAGGGATTTCAACCCAGTTTCAAAATTGCTCAGGAACTGGTTTCCAAAGTCACCTCTACTTGGCATAAACCATTTTCTTCTACATATGATTCCTACAAAAAGGGAAGAAACCCAGAAAACAAAACAAAAAGATATGGGGTGGCTTCCTGCTGTGTGGTGAAAGGGCCAGTCTTACACTATTATACTCATTTCATAAGTGATAGTAAATATTATGTAGTACTAAAAGAGCTGTCACTTTACTTCACACTCCAAGTCCTTCCCACACAGAAGAGCTTCCTGAGAAATAAAAAATTTCAATCCTGGTTATCCCCAAAGGATACCTTGAACCTAGTTTAAGTTTTCAAAATAAAGATTTCCTGCTAGCAGGAATCTATTTTCTAGTAATTTTTAGGCTTACTGCACAGTAGTTGAAATACTTGGCAAACTGGTTATTTCAGTAAATGTCACTTGACCATACATTCTCAATTAATTATTTAGTCACTGCTTTCTGAATTAACATTAAGAACTTAACGTGCTATTCCAGGTGTACCTTTTTTTTTTTTGAAACTAAAGTTGTCAATGCTGACGTAGCACTTCCTCAGGGTTACCTAAGGAATGGGATATTACTTCCAACGCCAATTTACACGTTACCTCCCAATCTTTTAAACTACCAAAGTTAATTAAGCTGTAAACATTACCAAATAACTGGATTTAATCAATTATGCAAGGGAAACCAAGGAGCAACAGCAGCACTGGCAAAAAAGCCTCAAAGGGAACACCTTTTCTTTGTATTTTCATTGCATTTTCAGAGGCAGAGAAGTGAACCACAATGCTACCAGCTATTTTATAGCTACAATAAACTGGCAACAACAAACAAGTTTCAGAGCCTGTTAAATGTCTTAGCAATAGGCTTAATTTACTACTTTCTTTCCTCCTTTATCCCAATCATAGAGTTACCACTGTAACACATCTACAGACAAAGTTGTTACCCAACCGTCAAGGTAGTGTCATAGTAGGAGTATCCTTCTTTCTTAATGCATCTTTCTCAACTCATGTGTCTCTTAATATTCAGGTATCTGAACGCTTTAAAAAATCTGAGAGATCATCTAAGTCACCCTTACACATATAGCTTCTATCCTTGCCTTTGCAAACTGTAACTTCACACTCCTTTATTCAATATGTCCCCTAGAAAACTGCTTTTCCTTTCAGACAAGCTTTGTTGGCAAAAAGTTCAAGAAATGACTACCCAAAATGAGAGTCCCACCCCAAATCACAGGTGGATATATTATTACACCCGTTTCATCAAACTTTCAAGTCCATATACTATACAAGTAGACTCATGACTGTATGTGAGCCTTTGACAGTTTGACAACTTTAGTGCAGAAACTGGTTTCTAGAGTTCCATCTCTTCTTCTGTGCAAGCAGACGTCTCCAAACTATTGTAAATAGGCAGCCCTGTTTGCCGAGGTTCCAAGAACAGTTCAGTTCTCTGAGGGAAGGCAGTGCCAGCAGCTGCATGTTTAGTTTGGCTCTCTCCTGTGTAGTTCTTAGTATTAGTTGCTGGCTTTGGCTTATCAGAAAGTAGTTCAGGGAGAGGTTTCCAGAGCACAAGTTCCATGGAAGGACGGCTCCTAAG
Source organism: Galemys pyrenaicus (assembly GCA_019455555.1). Taxonomy (NCBI): domain Eukaryota; kingdom Metazoa; phylum Chordata; class Mammalia; order Eulipotyphla; family Talpidae; genus Galemys; species Galemys pyrenaicus. Next base: position 172,814 of record JAGFMF010011483.1, on the reverse strand, counting down.
ATGTAAAATAGACCTTTATCAAGATTTTAGGGCATGAAAATAAAAGATGTATGTTGAAAAGTTAATGCTTGTTATTTATAATAGGTAAGACTTGGAATCAACTCAAATGCCCAAAATAGATGACTGGATTAAGAAAATATGGCATATGAACACAATGGAATATTATTTAGCAATCAAAAAAGATATACTAGAACCATTCACAAAAACATAGGTGGAGCTTGAAGGGATTATGCTCAGTGAAATCAGTCAGAAGGAAGAAAGAAAAATACCAGATAGTCTCGCTTATAGGATGATAATAACATCAATAACGACAAAACCATAACAAAACAAAACAAACAGACAACTACAAATCAAGAGACATTCCGCAGGGAAGAGGGAGGGGTTGGGATCAAGGCAGGGACAGGAAGAGCACAAGGGACTATGGTGATAGTGCACAGGTGAATTGGTGGTGGATATTCTATGGGGACTACACCCAGAAAAGAAAGCAAACATTGTAAGAAAAAAAAAAAAACTTAACGCTTGTTATCCAATATCTAGAGTTAAGAACTGATGGCATCAAAATAGGAGATCATTATAAGCCAAATCAATCTTTAGAACACATAAAAATGCACATTTTACATGCATTTTCAATCAAGTCAAATGGTTATACTGATTCTGTGATTAGAATATAAACATACAATATGAAAGAGACTCGATTTAATATTTTAATTTTTTGTGATTAACATTAGCAGGTGTGGGCCTCCCTGGTAGCACAAGGGGTTAAGGAACAGCTATCCACACCCAGTGAAGCATGAGTTCAGTTCCCAGCCAGGGAGGTGACCCAGATGGCACAGCACACCTTTCCTGTCTCATCCGCTGCTCCCCTCAGAGGTATATTTCAGTTGATCTGTCTGTTCTGCTACCCACTCTATCTCTGAATCCTTTCACCCCCCTATACCTCTGGCCTGTCTCCAGTTCTTGCATGCATGCATAAATATTTTTAAAAAATATTATTTATTTATGCATACAAGAGCTGAGGTGTAGGCCAGAGATGTGGGGTGGGGGCACAGGGGAAAAGGATTCACCAGAGACAAGAGTGGGGAGCGGAACAGGCAGATTTACTGAAATACACTGTGGAGGGGAGCAACAGGCGAGAGAGGAGAGGTCTGTTGTGCTGTATGTGGGTCAGCTCCCCGGCCAGGGATCTGCAGTGGCTGGCCATAGCTTGATAGTGCTGAGATTTAACCTCTAGCACCACTTGTGTTAAACCTTTATAAATGAAAATCAAATACTGGTCAAACATTAAAAATATCTCAGTATCCCTTTTACTTAGTAGAGCTATGATGTATAACCCATTTTGGAATAAACCCAAACACCAATCTGTGCCTGTCAAACTGGCAACAAATGTCATCAATGCTTTGTCCATCCAATGTTAATTTGGTGGTTTCTGGAACTCAAAGGCAAGTAAGGCAAAATAAAACAGAAATAATGAACACCCACTCCTCAAGGCTAGATTTTGGAAAACTACCAAGAGTTAATAGTGTGATATTTTAGACTGGAGGGCAATGTGACCTGCTTACTCTTGGCTAACTTATTTCCCCACCCTCAGGGCTTGGTAGTTAATTACAAAGGTCAAGGTAGTGTGTATAGAGAGTGGGGGGAATAAGGGGTGCAGTGCAGAATCTTATGATTTAACATCAAGCACCACTTCCAAAGACAATAGTGCTTCATCTACCTGGAATCATTGGAAGTGAAGTTCTAAGAGAGTTTTTCAATAAGATGTCTAAAAACTTACTGTCAGTGAGTACCACATCTATCTAAAGTCTTTGATATATAATATCTAATATTTAGAGCCTCCCTGATGGTACAATGGGTTAAGCAACACACTATGAAACAGGCCGCAGCCAGTGCAGCATGAGTTTGATCCCTGCTGCCGGCTGGGGAGGGCTGCCACATGGCATGGCAGCCCTCTCCTGCCTTGCTCACTGCTCCCCTCAGCAGTGTACTTCTGTTGATCTGCCTGTTCTGCTCCCTGCTCTGTCTCTGGTGAATCCTCTCACCTCCTGCAACTCTGGCCTGTACCCCAGCTCTTGTGTGCATAAATAAATAAATCTTAAAAAAAATAAATAAAATAAATAAAATAAAAGGCACTTTATAATATGCACACTATTTTACTAAGATAATGACAACGAGATCATCTTGGCTCAAAGATAAGAATTATAGAACTGAGGACTCCTTGGTGATGCAAAGGGTTAAGCTGCAGCACTATGAAGCTATCCAGTGTCACAGCAGCACAAGTTCAATCCCAGGCCAGGGAAGTGACCCACATGGTGCAGCAGACCTCCCTTGTCTCGCCTGCTGCTCCCCTCAGCAATGTATTTCAGTCAATCTGCCTATTCCCCACTCTCTCTGGTGAATCTTTTCCACCCCTGCAAACCTCTGGCCTGTACCTCCGTTCTTGTATGCATAAATAATAAATAAATCATAATAAAAAAACAATTATAGAACTATCATCTGTTCTTATGTTAATGGGCCCCCAGGCTGCATTGCTTTTTAGGTCCTTATGTTTGCTCTCTCGTTTCCTCTCACTCTCACATTGGCTACGACTGTTCTGCTCTCACTTGCTTTTTCTGTTTTTCTGCTCTTACGATTCAGGAAACCAGATAATTAAGTTCATTCCCCCGTGTCTAAAAAGCAGGAAATTTGGTTCTTAGACCTGAAGGTGTGAGGAGCTTTGGTTTGGGACCTCTGTGATGACTTCGCTGAAGACTTTTATTTCCTAGGTCTCAACCAGTTCTTGGATAACTGAGAGAGCCAAATAAACAAGTTTTAAAAGTCATTCCCATATCCCATATTCTTAGATAAGAATCTAAGAGAATAAATGGGCTTTCTCGGCAATCTTCCCATTCCCAAATATTAGACAACAGTGCATTTTAGATCAAAAGACTGCAAGGCAGTCACTCCTTAATACTGTAAACTCCTGCTTATAGGGCATTTTGCTCACTCCCAAAGGACTAAGAAAACATTTCCAATCTAGATTAAATACAAAGCAGGAACCAAACTTACATGGACTCAATCATTTTCTTTGTAAATACTTCATCAAATTCCCTTTTCAAACCTGTTTTCATTGTATCAGAAAGGACAAGGCTGGGGAGATGATTAACATTTCTGTCAGCTTCAACTTCTTCATCTTCGTCAATAATTCTAATAAAAGCAGAAGCAGAGAAAGAAAACTTATTTAGTAAAGTTATTATATATTCTAGTAATTGAACAAAATATTTTAAAATTAAAGGATGAAAGTGTTAAGTGCTACAGCAAAACATCTTGTAAAACAGGGCCCTCTCCTGGTGGCGCAGTGGGTTAAGAAACGCACTATGAAGCAAAACGCAGCCACTGTAGCACTAGTTCAATCCTTGCTGCCAGCCAGAGACGTGACCCACATGGTGCAGCAGACCTCTCCTGCCTCGCCCGCTGTTCCCCTCAGCAGTGTGTTTCAGTCCATCTGCCTGTTCTGCTCCCCACTCTGTCTCTGGTGTATCCTCTTACCCCCTGCACTTCTGGCCTGTACCCCAGTTCTTAATGAATAAATCTTTTTTTAAAAAAAAGATCAAGTAAAACAATAGGTTCTATCTCAGTGAAAAAGTATAATACATTTCAATTAACAGAAATTTAACATTTAATGCAAGCAAATTTGAAGACTGTCCCTGAAAACACCCATAAACCAAAAATTAATATTCAGAAATATCAAATGAAAATATTTAGTACAGATCTATAAAAGTTTAACAATGTGCATACTTCAAGTTCCCTAATTTTTACAGTCTAAGAGGCTAAGGATCAAAGTTTCACCAAACAATGAATCAGACTAGTTTAAAAGAATATAGATATTTACATAAGAACAGCAATAATTCAGCTATATATATCACCCACTTACCTGTCTTCAATTTCCTGAAGCTTCCTTCGGGCAACTTCACACTGTGGTTCTCCAGTTGTCTGATCCATTTCTTCACAAATAACATCTATCATGCCAGGTGCAGAAAGGCCACTAGTGCATGAATTTACTCCATGACCCTCTATATCCTGATGTGCACAAAGAACCCAGTCATTAGGACTAGCACAGAGCCCTGCTTCAGTTAGTCTTTTCTTTCTTACTGGACAACTGAAACAAAACAAAATAACAAATTCAATGAAAATCCTTATCAATGTAATGTGTACCATCCCTTACTATAATAAAATTCTTCAATTTTGCCTGTTCAGATTTGAAGGATTCAGTGTGGGAACTAAAGTCATTCCTACTTATTTGGCTCTGCAAAGGTCAAGTGGGAAGAAACCAAAAATCACAAAGCAGGAACTCAGCGCCAGCCATATTTTGTCATATTGTTGATGCTCCAATAAACTGGTCATTACAGGGTAGTCTAGCAGTCATGTTGTATTTTTTCTTTGTTTTAAAAAGATTTATTTATACAAAGATGAGCCGGGGTACAGGCCAGAGTCAAGAGAGGTGAGAGGATTCAGCAGAGACAGAGTAGGGAGCAAAACAGGCCAATTGATTGAAGTACACTGCTGAAGGGAGCAGTGAGCAAGGCAGGAGAGGGCTGCCATGCCATGTGGGTCCCCTCCCTGGCTGGGGATTGAACTTGCGCTATTGTGCAGCGAATGCTTCACAGTGCAGTGCTCAGCCCACTGCACCACCAAGGAGGCCCCTCATGTTATATTTTCTTAGGGTGAAAATTTATGTCATCAGTTTGTTCCAAGTACAAGTACAGATAATATTGATTTTTAAATCAATATTTAAAGCATCAGAAACTGTCACTAGTTCAGTGAGTACCTGACTAAAAATGGGTTCACTTCTCTCCCACCCTGCAATGTATATTAAACTATCTTCACTTTCTAGAAAAACTTGTTATTTCAAAGGGAGTCCATCTCCCTTTGAAGAGTCCATCAAATTTAATATTCTTTGCAAATCTTAAAACTAGGATCCAGAAGAGCTAAAGTGCTACCTCCAAAGTGTTAAGACAGTGAGTTACATTTTGGGAAGCAGACTCGAGTTTCTGAATCCTACTTCTACACCATTTCCACTAAAATCTCTTGCCTACTTAGGAGAGTTCTGCTGTTCAAGTTCTTACAATACCTTGTAGTAGTATTTGCGAGCACTACGAGATGTGTAGTGTTTAGCTGAAAGCTGTCCAAAGCAAGTTAAACAGACAACTGACCCTATTCTATATATGCATTTAGACCATAAGTACTTTATTTCCTGGGAATCAGCAAGTGCAATCTTAAGACCAGAACAGTTTTCCAACAGAAAATTAATGGTTACTACAGACTTCCATTCTAAAACTTGAGCATCAAAGGATGTAGTATATAATTTACAAGGAGAAATTTCCATGTTAAGTTTATGCTAATTAACATTTAGGTCTGTCCATGTAAAATATGACAATAATGTTCTCGAATATAGACTTTTAATTGAAATCAACTACTAATGTTTTCTTTATAATTAGTATTACTTCATAAGGAAGTTTTAAGAATGTCTACTTAAATATCAAATATTCTTTAATATTTGCATAATTTCAAAGCATGTGATGTTTTGGAAAGCGGGAAGTTACACACACACACAAACCAACTAAGAAAAAGCAGAACATATCTAGAGGGAAGAGATACATTTCCCAGCCCACCTAACAATTCAAGCATTAAATGCAACTGAGTGTAAGAGCTGGGTCCTCTGACCTGCAACATGACTTGGGATAAACTATTTCATGCCTGTAGGTCCAATCTGCAAATAATTAAGAGAGCAATAAAAAACGGATTTAAAGACTTTAAAATACTGGTAAGAACTACAAGTGGCAGCTAGGCTGCATGCTTTTAGCATCAGACAACAAAATGCTGAGTCCCTCTTTGTCCCAGGGCATCAGTCTCTCCATCTGTACATTAAAGGTGGTTAACTTGTAAGTCATTAATTTTTACATTTCAAATTTTTAACTAATTTTTAACACTGGGAACTTTTATTCAATAATCCCTTATAGGGAACCCCTAATAAAAGCAAAAAGGTTCCTGTGTATCCCCCAGCAATCCGAAGGCAATAAAGAGCATAAACATTGTCAGGTTTCATGCTTTTTAAACTAAGGCAACTTTACAATCCACTTTCTTATAAACATGTTATCAGTAAGGTTACAGACCCATAGTTTTACTGGCCAAAAAAAAAAATTCAAAGAAAGACCAATTTGGGGAAAACCTTTATAACACACATAATGAACTGATTTCTTAAAGATTTCTCATTGGTCAACAGCAACACAAAAAAATTAGCCAATAATTTGCAGAAAGATTTCACACAAAATTAAACACAAATGGAGTGTCCCTGTGGCATGATGGGTTAAGAACAGCATGATGTGTGAGGCAAACCACAGCCACTGCAGCACAAGTTCATTCCCCGCAGCTGGCCAGGGAGGTGACCCACACGGCGCAGCAGACCTCTCCTGCCTCACCTGCTACTCCCCTCAGCAGTGTGCTTCAGTCCATCTGCCTGTTCTGTTCCCCACTCTGTCTCTGGTGAATCGTCTTCCCACACCTCTGGCCTGTACCCCAGTTCTTGTATGCATAAATAAATCTTTTTTAAAAAATTAAACACAAATGACTTAAATGAAAAGATGTTCAACATCGCTTAGAATTTACAAAATACAAATTAATGTGATCTAACTTCTCTTTAACAATTAAATCCTGGTGGCCTCCCTGGTGGCGCAATGGGCTAAGCAATGAACTACGAAGCATACCACAGCCACTGCAGCAAGAATTCAATCCCTGCTGCTGGCCTGGGAGGGGACCCACGTGGCGGAGCAGCCCTCTCCTGCCTTGCTCACTGCTCCCCTCAGCAGTGTCTTTCAGTTGATCTGCCTGTTTTGCTCCCCACTCTATCTCTGGTGACGCCTCTCACCCCCCACACCTCTAGCCTGTACTCCAGTGCTTGCATGCATAAAAAAAAAAAAAAATCTTAAAAAAAACAAACCAAAACAATTAAATCCTGGGCCTCCCTGGTGGCACAGCAGGTTGAGCACTGCACTGTGAAGTATCCACAGCACAGCAGCACAAATTTGATCCCCAGTCAGGGAGGGGATGCACATGGTGCAGCAGACTTCCTGCCTCGTCCTCTGCACCCCTCAGCAGTGTATTTCAGTCAGTCTGCCTGTTCTGCTCCCCACTCTGTCTCTTGTTAATTCTCTTACCTCCCATGCCTCTGGCCTGTACCCCAACCCTTGTATGCATAAATAAATCTTATAAAAAAACAAAATCAATTAAGTCCTACCCTCATAAAAGTAAACAGAATTTAAGGGCCTCCCTCCATGGTGGCACAAGGGGTTAAGGGGGACCCATATGGCGCAGCAGATTCTTCCTTTCTCACCTGCTGCTCCGCTCAGCAGTCTATTTCAGTAGATCTACCTGTTCTGCTCCCCACTCTGTCTCTGGTCAATCCTCTCTCTCCTCTCTTTCTCATTCACTCTCTCACACACACACACCCCTCCACCTCTGGCCTAGGCCACAGTTCTTGTATGCACAAATAAGTCTTTAAAAAAAAAAGTTCACTACTAGATATGTAGTAGGCAGACTAAAGGATGCCTAGTTTTGCACTTTGTATTTAAAGAATTTAAATGTATATATCCTTGTGATATTTCTTTTGCTTATATTAGGCTTTTATAAGCACATATATCCATAGTTAGGCATAGACCTTTCATTTTTTTCTTTTTTGGTGACTGTAACTCCACTCTATGAATCTGTAATTTACTTTATCCATTTCATTGCTGGGGAACATATTAGTTGTTCCAGTTATTATGAACAAGACTGCTATGAATTTTCTTGTTCCTATCTCCTGATATACATGTATCCTGTGTACATACTCAATGAGCTAACTATTGACTAAATGGGTATACGCATGCTTTCAATTTTATAACACTAAACTGTTTCCCAAAGTGCCTGTACCAGTTCATATTCTCATCCATCACGTCTGTGCTCCATAACATATCCAGTATTTGCTGGAGCAGCACGTGAAGTAGGACTTCATTGAGGCTTTACTATGCATTTCCCTTAAGAATGATGGGGTCAAAAGTCATTTCATTTGGGTTGGTCCTTTTAGTATCTTGTTTGGGGAATTCTTTTACTCATGTTTCTATTAGAATACCTATCTATGAGATATAATCTTTTTTCTATCAGGTGGCAATAAAAATGTCTGGAAAATGCTGAGAAGATGGAGAAAAAGGTATTTCTGCTGTTAAAACACATGTAACTTGACAACAATTCTTACCAAAATTTAAAATGTACATACTATAAGACCCAGCAATTTTCTGTCTAGGAATTCATTGCAAATAAGACAAAAAACTTTAAAGGACAGACTAAAACAGAATTCCATTAAACTTTTGAAAGAGAATTTAGGTAGAACTCTGTGCTGACAGAAAACACTAGAAGATAGAAATAAAGATTAATGTGTTTGCACAGTGTGAACAGTATTTTCCTATAAATGTAAAACAAACAAAAAAAAAAACCAGGTGTATGTACTTATAGCTTGTAAAGTTTTATTTTCCCAAAGCAGAAACAGGAAAAGGTAACAGGGTTTTGCCTTTGGGGAGAAGTGGGAGTAAGACTTTTCCACATGTATCCTTTTGCACACTTGGAATTCTTTTCCTTTGTGCCTGTAATAATATCCACAAGATTCAAAATTCACACATTACAATCAAAGTGAAAGGTCTCCCTCTAACCTACTACCAGTCACCCAGTAACTCTCTCTAAAAGGCACCAATGTAACAAGCTCCTTGTGCCTCCAGGTAGAGACACTTCAACTTTTGCCTCTTCACTTAAAACCAGTTAAACGACCATCAACCGAATAAATGACACCTGAAAACTTACTCTTCATCCTCCTCCTCGTCTTCCCGCTTGTGTTTCTTTTTACAGTGAACGGAAACACTGTTGAAACAAACAAACATTAGTCAATTGAGAAATGTTCTGTCGTGCGCTCAGCATCTACGCTTTCTTAAGCCAATAACCTGGCCCACCCTGCACTACCTTTCCCTGCGAGTGGGATGGCTACAGAGGTCACCTAGTTAGGTAAAAATGGGGTGGCTAGAGACTGAAATGTAAACTTGCATTTTGTGACGATAGTGGGGTGTAAACGGGGTATGGGGGTGAGGTGGGGAGCCGGGGAGAGAAGTTAACGTAGGGAAAGGTGTTCGGGCCAGCAGTGCTAAGCACTTGTTTCCATGATCTCACTAGGAGGACCCATTTCTGTCCCACTCTGTGGATGAGGAAACTGAGCGGCCGAGAAGCATTCAAAGTTTTCACCATCTGGAAGGGGAGTGTGTACTCGCTGAGGGGACATCCAGGCTCCAATCGGCCCGAGTTCCAAGCCCGGCACCACCTGGGTGAGGTTGGGAAAGTCTCCCCACTTCCCCGAGGCGCTGGCGGCCAAGGTCCGAACTGGCCTCTCCGGGGCTGTGCGCCCTCAGGCGACCTACAGTTAACGTCTCTGGGGATCAGTTTCCTCATCTGTAAAAGAGATGAGAAGTCTACAGCCAAGGATCGCGAGGAGAGAGGGTCGCCCCGACCGTGCGCGGAACCCGCGCCCGCCGAGAGCGCCACATCCCGCCCGCCCGCTCCGCGTCCGCCGGGCTCCTCACCGTCCGCGCGCCGCGCCCCCGCCCGGGCAGCTCGGGACGACGCGGGGTCCCGGCCGCGGGGCCAGCTCCGCGCCGTCCGCCGCCGGGGGTAAGGCCCGGCCGGGGAAGGCCGGCGGCGGCTGTAGGAAGTCCGAGCCGCCACTCAGGGGGAGGCCGCTGAAAGGCCGGCCCAGCGCGGCCATGGCTGGGGAAACGAAGAGGCTGCGCCCGCGGGCCCCACCACCCGCGCCCCCAGGCCCGACAACTGCGGCCACAGCCACTGCTGAGAGGCGCCCGCCTCCGAGCCCACTCCCGACCCCACGTCACGCCTTCTAGAATCCTCCACCCCGGGCCGCCCAGGGGCACGCCGGGATTTGTTGTGTGCGATGAGTTGCGGCCGCAAGGGATGCCGGGAGTTGCAGTCCTCGCAGACCACATACAAGATGGCCGCCAGGATTTGAGCAGCTGTGCACCAGGATTTGAGAACGCTTCTGGTGGCCTCTAACTCTTATTCCGAAAGTTATGTACTTCCGTTTTCTCAATAGTAAAACCTGATAATGGTAGTACCTAACTTTATAGGTCTGATGGAAGAAGTAAATGAGTTTTTAAAATTAGAACTCTTAGAGCACTGCCTGTGTAACTATGCACACGTTAAATGTCAGCTAGTAATACTTTTTATGTTTAATATAAATGAATTTGGTGGTGCCTTAGAGAGAACAGCATAAAGGTTCTGTTAAAAACCTCACAGCGGGGCTCTGTGGTGGCGCAAGGGGTTAAGTCTCAGCACTATCAAGCTATAGGCAGCCACTGTGATCCCTGGCCAGGATGCTGACCCACATGGCACAGCAGACCTCTCCTGTCTCACTTGCTGCTCCCCTCAGCAGAGTATTTCGCCTGTTCTGCTCCCTACTCTGTCTCTGGGGAATCCTGTCACCCCTCACAACGCCCACGGTTCTCTGGCCTACACCCAGTTGTCCTATGCATAAGTAAATTTTTAAAAAATCTTAAAACAAAACAAAAAAAAACACAACTGAGAGATATTGGCTAGTTTTCCAGTTATCGTCTGGGACAAGACACAGACTAGATCATAGCACTATGATCCAGTCTGAGTTGCTAATGCAGATAACAGTGGCTTTTGTCAGTGTACAATTGATTAAGGTTAAAAGTTAAGCCCCCACGCCTGACCCAGCAGGCAGGTTTGGGAGACTGGAATAGGTAAGAGAAATGGATAAACTGCCTTAGAGACCAGGCCATAAAACCATCCACCACTACCGGAAGAACCAGCCCAGCTCCAGGAATGCAGAAACGGAGGCCAAAACACGTTTCTGTGTTAAAATTCAGTACCAGAGACCAGACAACCCAACAGATGACTGGTGCAAACTGGTGCCCCAAGTAGAAAACCTGTGAAAACAAAGTATAAAGGAATCTCAAACCTTCTTCTGACAGACTTCTCTCCCCTGCTGTTCCCTTCACAGTGTATTTCAATAAACCCACCTGTTGTGTTCTCCACTCTGGTGAATTCTTTCACCCCCGCACCTCTGGTCTCATCCTGCTTTTCTCCCCACAACAATTTTCAACAAAAGACTACAAAGAACACATCAATAATTGAACAAAGGTGGACTTATTGATGCCTTATAATAAGGGGGTGTCTCAGGAGGAGGTGTTAAAAAAGGATTTGGGTTTGTCTCAAGTGATTTGAGGGAATGTTCAAGGAAGCAGCGTTGTGTCAGCAATACCACAGTGATAAAGAAAAGAAACAGAAGTCGTGGAGTAGGCTGTAGGACGCAGGATGCTTGATGCAGGATGCTACTCAAAAGCAAGATCCTGGCCTTTTTATTGACAGAGACGGGTAGGTCAAACTGACTCCACCCATGACTCCAATTTTATTAACAAGGCCCTAGGGCGCAAAGCACAGCAGTTAACAGTCTCTCCCTATCCCCCCATCTTCCCAGTCACAGTTATAAGACATGGAGAGGAGCACCCCAGAACCCCCAAACCTGTCATCTTTGAATGGGTTTTGCTATTCGTTGTATTAAGACAAACATATAAAACCTTTAATGGAAAGAAACTTTAATACAATTAGGGTACGAACCAGAAAGGACAAAGAACATAGTTACTAAGTTAAGCATCCAAAGTTACCCATCTCCTTGAGGGTAGAAGTCCAGCCAAATAGGATTGGCCCAAAGCAAGGCCCAAAAGCCTGCCATAAGTTTAAAGGACCTTTCAGTAGAGACCCATAGAAAAGGGTTAGAAAGAGTTAGATAAATCCGGGAGGAAAAGAGCAAAATCAAAATCAAGATGAGAGCTGCCATTGTTACCCTCCCACGGGTCTCTCACCCACATCTGTTCCAACCAGTCCAAGACCAAAAAGCAAGGGCAGTTTCTTCACATATTTCTTTGCTTCATGTGCCTCCTCCACTTCTCCTTGCTACTTTCCATCCTGCTTCTGTTAGGGGGAAAGGTAGTCCTGACAGGATTACACAGATGGGGGTGTGTAATCCAACCCCCACTCCAGACCACCAGTGTTCCAGAACCACAAATCTGATGATTGTCAAAGAGTGGATCACTGGGACCTGAGGATGGAGTTCAGCAGCCAGCCTGGCTATAAAACCAGAGAGGTGAGCATTGGGCTCGCGCTTCCTTTGGAGCCATTTCACTTGACACGGAGCCAGCTCTCAACCGCCATTGCTTAGAAGATCTGGTAGGATATTTACGGGTTTGTATCCCTCTCTTTCCCTTGGTATTATTACTATTTTATTCCCCTTCTTTCGTAAAATAAAACCCGTTAATAACTTTTGTCACGTGTACCTGAAGTTGGGGCTTATTATAAAAGTCTTCTGAGTGCACGGGTGAGGACCCAGTGAGAGAAACCCATTTTATATTAGGGTTGCCCTGTAACACTTCCTTTTTTTTTCTTTTTTTAACATTTTTTTTATTCCTGCTTAGCTTTACCTACTTAGGGCAGAACCGGGATTCTGGAACTTCCCCCTTTCTTGGGGACTACCCTGTTACAGTTTTGTGTGGTGTGAAACAGTGTTCACATTTCATGTCTATATTCAGACATTATTATGAAGTGGTCTTGTTTTTAATCTTAATCCATCAAAACACATCTCTGTTCTTGATGGTTGGTGAAGTCATTTACTAGAGAGGCACTAAGACAAATCTGACAATACCAGGCTAGTTTCAGCCATCAGAAGCTGCTTTTCTCTTTCTAATCAAAACCCCAAATATCAGCATAGATTAGCAAGATTTTACTTGTGAAAGCGTCTAGATTCTCTTCCTCTCCCTCCATTTCCCTTGCCCTGTGATGGTCTAAGAAAAAATAAACCCCTTTTGTGTAATGTAATGCAATGTATACATTTTGGTTTTCCTAGTGGAATTACAATCCAGTTTTTCCTCCCTAAGATAACACCCTATTTTCTTCAACTAGATATAAGATACTCTCCTGTCTATTTCTACATATGGCCACCTTATTCTTCACTTGAAAAAAATACTTTTGCAAATGATGTTATGTACAAAAATATTTATTTTTAAAAAGGAGTCATACTCTATTATTCTGAAATTTCTACACCATCTAATTATATTTCTTTTTTTTAAAGATTTATTTATTTATTTATGCATACAAGCACTGGGGTACAGGCCAGAGGCGTGGGGGGGGCCGGTGAGAGGATTCACCACAGAGAGCAGGGAGCAGAACAGGCAGATCAATGGAAGTACACTGCTGAGGGGAGCAGCAGGCACAGCAGGAGAGGTCTGCTGCGCCATGTGGATCCCCTCCCTGGCCGGCGGCAGGGATCGAACTCATGCTGCAGTGGCTGTGGTTTGCTTCATAGTGCATTGCCCAACCCACTGCACCACCAGGGAGGGCCCATCTAATTATATTTCTTAAATGCCTATCCAAAGTCATTCTTTAATTTACAGTTTTATACTAAAATGGATGGAATTAATCATGTACCAGAATTAATCATTAAGTACTTACTATTTGCAGGTACTCTTTTTTTTTAAGATTTATTTATGCACACAAGAACTGGAATAGAAGCCAGAGGTGCAGGGGGTGAGAGGATTCACCAGAGCAGAGTGGGGAACATAACAGGTACTGAAATACACTGCTGAGGGGAGCAGCGGGCGAGGCAGGAGAGGTCTGCTGCGCCCTGTGGGTCCCCTCCCTGGCAAGTGAACAAACTTGTGCTGTAGCAGCTGTGATTGCTTCATAGTGCAGTGCTTAACCCACTAGGCCCCCACAAATGTCTCTTGACATATGCTCACGATGACTGCTTCTCTGTTCCTTATAAAACTTTGTCTCCCATTCCTATCTCACCCTCTGGACTTTATTCCTCATACCATTATCACAAGATTAGCTTTTATTAGCCTCTGTGTTTTCAATAGATGGCAGAAGAACTTCTGCTCAAACAACAATCTTTTTTTAAAAAAAGGTTTATTTATTTATGCATACAAGAGCTGGGGTATAGGCCAGAAGTGGGGTGTGTGTGTGAGAGGATTCACAGAGACAGATATACTGAGAATTGGGGACAGAACGGGCAGATCTACTGAAATACACTGCTGAGGGGAGCAGCGGGCAAGACAGGAGAGGTCTGCTGCGCCATATGTGGGTCAGCTCCCTAGCCGGAATCGAATTAATGCTGCAGTGACTGCTGAGAGCTTTATAGTGCTCTGACTTAACTCCTTGTACCACAGGGGAGGCCCTCAAGCTCCACGACTGTACCGTCCCTCATCATGTTCCTGCTGCAAAGCAGCAACAAAGGAAAGAAATCTTTCGAGTCGAAATAGGAAGATCCCTGTGTTGGTCAGAGTTGGCCAAAGAAACAGAATTAATAGTGTGTGTGTGTGATGTGTTATAGGAATTGACTCACAAGGTAATAAAAGCTGAGCTGCCCCACTATCTGTGTACTACAAACTGGAGAACCAGGACCATTGGTATAATTCAATCTGAGCCCCAGGGCCTGTGAATTGGGAAACTAACAATGTAAGTACAGATTTGAGTCTGAAAGCCTGAGGACCATGAGTGCTGTAATTGAAAGGCAAAAAATGAATGTTTTTGCTCAAGTAGAGAGAAAGTCAAATCACCTTCCCTCTGCCTTTTTATTCTATTCAGGCCTTCAATGAATTGGATAATGCCCACTCACTTTGGAGAACCATCTGCTTTATTCAGTTCACCAACTCAAATGCTAATCTCTTCAGAAACACCCTCACAGACACATCCAGAAATGATGTTTTAGCAGCCATCTGGGCATCCCTTAGCCTAGTCAAGTTGACACATAAAATCGACCATCACAATTCCTAAGGAACTAATGCTTATTCTTAAAATGACAACACTGTTGTCAAGAAGTAAAACCTGCATATTCAGGTGTTGTCATTGACAATCCAAATGGGTGGGCAACTTCTCAAAGGCAGCATCTGTTCTAGGTGCCAGAGGATGCAGAACAACCATGGTGGCTGAATTGAGGGCCCCCTACCCATGATTGGACTGCCTCTGTAATGGTGAGTGCAGGTAGAGGGGAAGGCTGCATCTGGGCTCCAGACTGGGAGATTGGCAAGGTGGGCTTTGGAGGTGTTAGTAGAACAGTGAGGAACAATCTCAAAGCCACTGGGTGATGCTCTTAGCCTACCTGATGGAAAAGATGGAGCTTTCTCTCTTTTTTTTTAAATTTATTTAATTATGCATACAAGAGCTGGGGTACAGGCCAGAATGGTGGGAGGTGAGAGGAGTCACCAGAGACAGAGCGAGGAGAAGAACAGGCAGATCCACTGAAATACACTGCTGAGGGGCGCAGCGGGCGAGGCAGGAGAGGTCTGCTGCGCCATGTGGGTCCCCTCCCTGGCCGGGGATCGAACTTGTACTGCTGTGCCACAGATGCTTCACAGTGTGGTGCTCAACCTGCTGCGCCACCAGGGAGACCCCAAAAGATGGAGCTTTCCAGACCGATTATGCTTGGAGGATGCATGACCTTTCACTGCTTGCACCCCAGCCTTTGCCCAGTGGATGCTATCTGGAGTAGGAAAGATTGCATCTGGTCACATCCTGCATCCTAACTAAAAGTTGTTTTTTTTAAAAAAGGAGTATTTATGCATACAAGAACTAGGGTGTAGGCCAGAGGTGCGAGGATTCATGAGGGACATAGTGGGGAGCACAACATGCAGATCTACTAGAATACACTGCTGAGGGGAGCAGCGGGGAGACAGGAGAGGTCTGCTGTACCATATGGGTCAGCTCTCTGGCTAGGGATTGAACTCGTGCTGCAGCGGCTGACGATATCTTGATAGCACTGACTTTAACCCCTGTGTGAACATGGAGGCCCTTCCATGATTACTTTAAAAGAGATCCCAGAATCATATTTTATCTGTAAATGTATCAATATTTCTCTGTAATAAATACTTTTCAAAAAAAATAACTTCAATGCAATCACACTTAACAAAATTAATAGCAATTAACAAAATAGTCTAATTAGCATTCATGTTTTCCCAAGTGTCCCAAAAGGTCTTTTGATGTATTTGGTTTGAAAGCTTCATGATTCAGGCCCTCCCTGGTGGCACAGAGGGTTAAGCAATGCACTATGAAGCAAACCTCAGCCACTGTAGCACGAGTTCGATCCCTGCCTCCAGCCAGGGAGGGGACACACATGGTAAGGCAGACCTCTCCTGCCTGGCCCGCTGCTCCCCTCAGCAGTGTGTTTCAGTCCATCTGTCTGTTCTGCCCCCTGTTCTGTCTGGTGGATTCTCTCACCTCCCTGCACCTCTGGCCTGTACCCCAGTGCTTGTATGCATAAATAAATAAATCTTTAAAAAAAAAGCATCATGATTCAACATGCTTTAGGTCTGTCTGCTGCTAGGATCTTCTTTTACTTATTTATTTATTTATGCATACATGAGCTGGGGTACAGGCCAGAGTCACAGGAGGTAAGAGTACTCATCAGACAGAGTGGGGAGCAGAACAGGCAGATTGACCGAAACACACTGCCAAAGGCAGCAGCGGGCAAAGCAGGAGAGGTCTGCTACGTCATGTGGGTTCCCTTTCTGGCCGGCAGCAGGGATCAAACTCGTGCTGCAGTGGCTGCGGTTTGCTTCATAGTGCGTTGCTTAACCCACTGTGCCACCAGGGAGGCCCCTGCTAGGATCTTCTTTAGCCTAGGTCCTCCATCTGTTTTTTTTCTTGTTATTTGTTTGTTGACTAACTGGGTCATCTGGACAATGTCATGCCCACCTGCTTGGTAAGCAACAGTAGCTACTTCCTTGTGTAAGCAAGTAGAACTTCACAGAACTAGGGATATAAGCATAACCAGACCCCCTAGGCTCCATTTTCTTTTACCCAGTAGTGTCCCCTAGCTGGTCTCTCCCCTACACTCTCAGCTCTCCTGTCCATTAGTTACAGTTCAGCCAGTATATTTGTCCAACATGCAATCCTGATGTGTTCCTCCCATGCTTTAAATCCTTCCACAACTCCCTATTACTCTTGGGAGGAAGTCTGAATTCTTTTATTTTTTTTTAAAAGATTCATTTATTTATGCACAGAAGCACTGGGGTACAGGCTAGAGGTGTAGGGGGGTCAGAGGATTCACCAGAGACGGAGTGGGGAGCAGATTAACTGAAACACACTGGTGAGGGGAGCAGCGGGCGAGGCAGGAGAGGTCTGCCATACCATGTGGGTCACCTTCCCGGCCAGCGGCAGAGATCGAACTCGTGCTGCAGTGGCTGCAGTTTACTTAATAGTGCGTTGCTTAACCCACTGCACCACCAGGGAGACCTGTAAGTTCAACTTCTTTCTTAGGCTCCCAATTCCTTTAGAATTCCTACCCTTCGTACTTCCCCAGCTTTATCTTTTCCCATGTCCACATCTTATCTCATGTGCCCATCCAGCAATTTAGATTTTCTTCAATTTTCTATTGAATCTCTTTTGGTTACTCTCTCCCACCTTCAAACTTCATCCTTCTTGGTAACAACTAAAATTTTTGCATCCAAGCAGATCCTTCTAAAATACCAAATATCTGTGGCACTTTGGGAGCCAACAGAAAGGAGGTGCTATGGAGGGCAGGCAACAACAAGGAGTACTATTTTAAACTCTAGGAGTACCCTATGAAATGCATTCTGCCAAGAGTTTTAAAAATTAAGGATTTTCACACAGCTCTTTGAGGCTAACATCAATGACAATGACCACAATGTTCCTTGATTTCCTTGGTACCCATCTTGGGCAGATAAATGGTGATTGGTTTGAACACTGAACCATCTTCCTTGTTTCCACATTGTCCCCAGGAACAACAGAGGGGTTCCTATACACATTCCTAATTATTTGTTTTAGTTTGTTCTCATGGCTATCACATGTTTGTCTTTTTAAAAAATTTTTTAAGATTTATTTATTTATGCATACAAGAACTAGGCCAGAGGTGCGGGGTGGAGGGGGGCGAGGATGATTCACCAGAGACACAGTAGGGAACAGAACAGGCAGTCCACTGAAATCCTCTGCTGAGGGGAGCAGTGGGGAGACAGGAGAGGTCTGCTGCATCATGTGGGCCACCTCCCTGGCTGGGGATGAACTTGGCTGCTGATACCCTCATAGTGCTGAAACTTAACCCCTTCACTACCAGGGAGGTCCTAAAACTCAATTTATTTTAAGAAGTTTTACACAGCGATATTTCTCCTTGTATTATACCATGAGGTGGCCTTCTAATTTCTTTATATTATTTCTGCACAGACTGTGTGATACAATGTTTTTGCTGGTCCACTCCAGTTGGGCATGTGCCTCTCTAACTACAGGACACATTCCTGGGCAGTCAGCAAACTTAATCAAAGAAAGTTACTACAGGGCCTCCCTGGTGGCGCAGTGGGTTAAGCAATGCACTATGAAGCAAACCACCGCCACTGCAGCAAGAGTTTGATCCCTGCTGCCCACCAGGGAGGGGACCCACATGGCACAGCAGACCTCTCCTGCCTTTCCCACTGCTGTCCTCAGCAGTGTGTTTTGGTCAGTCTGCCTGTTCTGCTCCCCACTCTGGTGAATCCTCTCACCTCCCGCCACTCTGGCCTGTACCGCAGCTCTTGCATGCATGCATAAATAAATAAAAAAAAAATTTACTACAAGCTGATCATCTTTCACTTTTTGAACTCTAGAGATTTCTGTTCATTAATGTTATCAATGTTAGAGAGTTTTTCATTAATGAGACAAGTAGTCTTTAAGATATATAGACCAACCAGAATTACTTTAGATGGGTTTTTGTCTTAGAATTAGTTAAGATATAAAAATCTAGGGAGCCATTCACTCTTTTACACTCAAGACACCTCAGTTTTCATTCTTTTCTTTCATGACTTTGTATCTCATACTGGTGGGAGGATTCTTTGTCATCTCTTTCCACTGGAATACTTTTTTATTTGCCTCAGATGAAGCTTTTGCGAAGAGTTTTTGGAGAAACAGAGCTGGGACTTGGACGTTCATACAGGATAAATCATACAGCTGTTTCTTGCCTGTTTGTTAAATGTTCTCATAAGAAAGAAAATTCTGAAACTTGCTTTCATTAAAAGCTGTTAGAATCAAAGGGAGAAAGAAGAAATCACAGGGGAAATTATGAAATGCTTTGAATGAAAATGTAATATACCTAAACTTATGAGATTCAGCTAAAGCAATGCCTAGAGGGGGTTTTATAGCTATAAATAGCTATTTAGAGAAGAAGAATAAAAATCACAAATCAATATCCTCAACTCCTAAGAAATTAAAAAGGGAAGAGCCAACCAAATCCAAAGTAAATAGGAGGAAGGAAATAATAAAGATTAGCGCAGAAATAAATAAAAGAGAGAGTTGAAAATCAACAAAACCAAAGTTGGTTTTGGAAAAGATCAACACTACTGACAAGCTTTTAGTTAGACTGGCCAAAAAACAAACAAACAAACAAAAAAACCAAAAACAACTCAGAAAATTCACACCCAAATGACTAAAATAAAAAATGAAAGATCAAATATAAGGAAATACTATGAAAAAATGTAAACCTTATACTAGAAAAAGTAGAAATTTGGAATAGAGTTATAACAAGAGATTGGTATAGTAATTAACCAGCTTTCTACCCCCCCAAAAAGGCAGTGACTTCACCAGTGAAATCTCCTTAACATTTGAGGAAAAATTAACACCAATCTTTCAAAAATCCTCCAGAACAGAAGAGAGAAATTTTCCCAACTTATTCCAGGTCATTGTCACCCTAATCCCTAAAGCAGACAAATGTATCAGAAAAAAAGAATACACAAATCAATATTTTTTTATTAATATAGATGCAAAACCCTCAATGAAGCACTAGTAAACCAAATCTAGCAAATATAAGAAGGATTATATACAGTGACCAAGTGGGACTTAGTCCAGGCTGGTTCAATAAATTCAATCTGCCACATTAATAGGATAAAGAAAAATCATATGAATATTTTAGTAGACAATTAACAAAATTTAGTACTCTTTTGAGACAACACTCAACAATCTAACACTAGAAGGGAAATTCCTTCTATTAGATGGAGCACATTTATTATAAACCTACAGCTAATAATAGTAAATTTTGAAAAACTGAATGTTTGCCCTGAAGATTGATATGCTAGAAATGTTATTCTCACAATTTTTATTCAACTTTTGATTAGAGGTTCTCATTAAAGCAACTAGGTATCTGAGCTGGGAAGGAACAAGTGTGCAAATCTCTTGCCTGCCTGTGACTATGCAGGTGATTCTTTTCATAAAACTTCCCCCCTTGCAAAGCAGTAGCTCTCTCTGCCCTCTTGTATCTGTGCGAGGTCTTCTTCTCACTCACTTTTCTTTTTTAAGATTTATTTTTATTTATTTATGAATATAAGAACTGGGGTGTAGGCCAGTGGTGCAGGGGGTGAGAGGATTCACCAGAGACAGAGTCAGGGAGCAGAACTGGCAGAATGACTGAAACACACTGCTGAGGGGAGCAGCAGGTAAGACAGGAGAGGTCTGCTGCACCATGTGTCACCTCCCTGGTCAGGGATCAAACTCTTGCTGCAGTGGCTGTAGATACCTTCATAGTGCTGCAACTTAACACCTGCTCTACCAGAGAGGACGTCTTTACTTTCCCTAGTAAACCCATCCTTTAAAAATGTAAAATAAATAAATCTTTAAAAAAAAAAGGCCTTTCTGGAGGTGTAAGAGGTTAGGTCACAGCACTGTGAAGCTACTGGCAGCCACTGCAGCATGTGAAACTGCCCTGCAGCTGACCCACATGGTGCAGCAGGCCTCTTCTATCTTGTCTGTGGCTCACCTTAGCAGTGCATTTCAGCAGACCCACCTGTTCCACTCCCCACTCTGTCTCTGGTAAATCCTCTCAGCCCCCCACTTCTGGTCTATATCCCAGTTTTTGTACACATTGAAATAAATATCCTCCCCCCTGACAGGAAACATCTAACTGTTCTCTCTTGGAGCTCAACGTTCTCTTACACGAAATAGGTACTTGAAACTTTGTTGAACGTCTATTTACTCTTAAGAGGAAAGTGTATTTACACTTAAGAGCATTTTTCCTTGTTGTTGCCAAAAAGACATGTCTTTTGTAGGAATAAACAACAATCTTCACAACTTCATTTGAGACAACATTGGTTTACAATACTGCATATGATTTGGGGGATTATGTTCATACCCCCTCAAATGTCTCACACCATACTACCTGCATAAGGAAATGAAAATTAGCACAATAATGGTCTTAGAGTAAATAAGTAACAGAATTTGGAATCAAACCCAGGTATATTAGTATATTCAGGCTGATATAATAAAATACCAAAAACAGGGTGGAATAACACAACAGATATTAATTTTCTCAGTTATGGAGGTTGGCTTTCTAAGATCAAGGTGTCTGCATGGTTGGTTCAGTTGTTGTAAGAGGAATCTCTTCATGGTTTCTAGATGGTTGTTTTCTGACACTTTTCATATGGCCTTTCTTCAGTGCATGGATTAAGGAGTTGGGTGGGTGGGGGAAGGCCTTTTTTCTTTCTTTTTAAAGATTTATTTATTTATGCATACAAGAACTGGGGTACAGACCAGAGGTGCAGGGGTGGTGGTGAGAGGAGTTACCAGAGACAGAGTGGGGAACAGAACAGGTGACTCTACTGAAATACACCGCTGAGGGGAGCAGCAGGAGAGACAGGAGAGGTCTGCTGCACCATGTGGGTCACCTCTGTTGGAGGATCTGTTAGGGGGAAAGGTAGTCCTGAAGGGATTACACAAATAGGTTTATGGACTCCAACCCCAACTCCAGACCAACAATATCCCAAAACCACAAATCCTATAAGGTCATTATCAAAGAGTGAAAATCAGTGGGACCTGAGGGTGGAGTTAAGCAGCTAGGCTGGGTATAAAACCAGAGAGGTGAGCCTTGGGGACTCTCGTTTGTCGGAACCAGCTCTCAGAGTGCCGTTGGGTTCCAGTTTGGAGGATCTGGTCGGAATTTACGGATTTGTATCCCTCTCATGTTATTCACTACTTTCTTTCCCCTTTATTTTGTAAAATAAAACCCTTCATTAACCTTTGTCACATGTGCCTGCAGTTGGTGCTTACAATAAGTGCCTTTCAAGTGCGTGGGTGAGGACCCAGTTAAGCCAACCCATTTTATTTCAGGGTTGCCCTGTAACAGTTCGAACTGGTGCTGCAGTGGCTTCACAGTGCTGTGCCTTAACCTCTTGTGCCACCAGGGAGGGCCCCGGCCTCTTATAGACACCAATCCTATCTAATCAGGGCCCCTTTTATGACTGAATTTTACTTACTTTCTGGAAGCACCAATTCCGAAGATAACCAAGGGGATGAGAGGTGGGGGTGAGGGCCTCCCTGGTGGCACAAGTGGTTGAGCATCACTGTGAAGCATCTGCAGCCACTGCAGCATGAGTTGGATTCCCCGCCAGGGAGCTGACCCACACAGCACAGCAGACCTCTCCTGTCTCATCTTCTGCTCCCCTCAGCAGTGTATTTCAGTAGATTTACCTGTTTGCTTGCTCCCCACTCTGTCTCTGGTGAATCCTCTCACCTCACACCCCCGTACCTCTGGCCTGTACCCCAGTTCTTGTATGCATAAATAAATCTTTAAAATAAAAAAAGGAAACTTTAATCCAAATAGGGTTACTAACCTTTCAGATGACTAGCTTATCTCTCATAGGTATTTGTCAGATAACCTTTGAAAGGGTTTTCAAAAGTTCAGCTAAACGTGGAATTTAGACTAAAAGGGAAAGAATTTGGAAGAGGAAAAAAGAATCCCACTTGACTCAGTCTTTATTTATCTTCTAAGTCAGAAATGGTTTTCTGGGAGACCCAGTGACTTTTCTAGCTGATGGTAACAGGTAGGGTAAGGGCAAGTTTCTTTGAAGTTCTGCCAAAAATGCCATTTGAGGCAATATTTATCTGATTTCTTTTTGTGGTCAGATTGCTTTGTTCTTGATCATTGTGCAAAAGGAATGAAAATTGCCTATAGAAGTATTCCAAACATTTCTTTCATCTCCATTTCTGCAGAAGCAGTCAATTTAATTATGACATTTGTTTGCATTGTAATGATTTACTTAAAAGACCCCCTGCGTGCAGTTTAGACAAGTAAGTCTTTCTCCTTATAAACTGTGGAGATTGTACGGATATTCCCAAGTACTATTACACAGGCTAGTGGCTATGGGTTAATTTGCCTTCAGAAGATACATAATCCTAAAATATTAACTGAATATAACTGTATCACAAATATAAATTCTTAGACAAGAAGGAGGTGCTGCAGTTTTTACTTCTAGTATTTAACCTTGGTTCAAACTCTTAAGAGTTTATTTTCCCTTATGAGTTTGAATGTTTCTTGGAATTTTTGAATCAGAATCTCTTTCTTTGATCTTTCTTGAATCAGAGATTTAAAATGAATATGTTTTTTTTTTTTTTAAAACAAATCAAGAGTTTAAAATGAATCCCCAAAGATCTATATGGGGAAGTAGAACTGCTTTAGGCTAAGAAAGTGTCAATTGCCCTGAGAAAAATTAAAACACTAGTTTTTTTTAAATGTTTATTGATTTCCTTCCCGTTGCTGGTTTTTTTTTTTTTTTGGTGGGGAGTGGTGGTGGCGTGGAAAGAACTGGGATGTAGGCCAAAGGTGGTGGGAGTGGCAGGGTGAGAGGAAGGTACCGGGAAATGAGAGGTTTCACCAGAGACAAGAGTGGGCAGTGGAACAGGTGGATCTACTGAAACACACTGCTGAGGGGAGGAGTGAGACAGGAGAGGCCTGCTGCACCATGTGGGTCAGCTCCCTGGTCAGGGATTGAAATCAGGCCATAGACTAACTCATATGCCCCCAGGGAGGCCCAAAACAGACTAATTCTTGATAATATTATCTACATTTTGAAATGTAGGTCAAATAGACCTGTAGGCAATTTGGCAAGTTGCAGAATGCCCCGAAGACCACACTAATGAGGGGATTACCTATTAGTAAAGTTCGTGCCATTAGAAAGCTGGTGTGTTGAGGGGAGGCTGGCAAGTCCATGGCTAAATCTAGTTCACTGCCTGTTTTATAGTTTAGCACTTAATATATTTAAAAAGATTTATTTATTTATGCATACAAGAGCTGGGGTACAGGCCAGAGTCATGGGAGGTGAGAGGATTCACCAGAGACAGAGTGGGGAGCAGAACAGGCAGGGTGGGAGAGGTTTGCTGTGCTATGTGGGTCCCCTCCCTGGCCAGGGATTGAACTTGCGCTGCTGTGCCACAGATGCTTCACAGTGCAGTGCTCAACCTGCTGCACCACCAGGGAGGCCCCAGTTTAACACTTTAGATAAAGTGTTACAATGACAGAGTTGAATAGTTATGACAGAGGTAGTATGGTTCACAAAGCCTAAAATATTTACTACTTGGCCTTTTGCAGAAAAAGTTTGTTAATCCCTACCACAGAGCCTCAGGTTGGCCCTCTCCCCATCTTCTCATCCACTGGCCTAGACAGTGGACATGATGTATCAGGTATCACATAAAGAACTGACCACTTAGGCTCTGGTAAGAAGTATTTCCACTGGCATGATGAACTTGGCCATCCATTAATACTTGAATCACATCCTTAATTAAGTGATTATGGTATATCTATTCTCAATTAGCAGAAACCAAAAGGGAAATATGCAAGAACTTTATTTTAAAAACTTTAAAATTAGCAACAATTAGAGGGGAATCTTCTTTAATTTGATCTTTTCTTCTACATTTGAAAAGTATTTCATCTTTGTTAAAATTTCCTTGGCTTTTTCAAAATCATCTGAAATAAAGAGACATTAATGAGAGGCTTCATTTCAAGCAAGAATAAGCCAACCCTCTTGATCAAGGCAACTAAATCTAAGTAGAATCCTGGCACTGGCTGATCAATTACTCAGGAAATCTAAGGGAGAAAGGGAAGAACATTTGGATTGTTACAGGGACAAAGGGACTAACAAAAAGGGGTTAAAAGCACATTGCTTACAGGATTCAAACTTTAAACAGGAGAAGCCAGTTCTCTCCAGGACAGCCCCCAGTAACAAAACGGTTGTGATGTAAGAGTTCTCCCTCTTCATAAATGGGGATCTAATCATGAGAAGGATGATTGGGGTACAATGCTCCCTTAGAAGACTGTCTCTAGGAATGACACCCTCAGAGCAGTTGTATTTGACTGGGGTGATTTTGTGCCCAAGGGGATGTATAGAATAGTTGGAGACATTTTTGGTCAGAGCTGGGGAGGTGGTACTGGCACCCAGTGGACAGAGACCGGGGGTGCTTCTAAATATTGTGCAGTGCACAAGACAAGTGTCCACCTGTCCACTGGTCTGAACTGTCAGTGTGAAGACTGAAAAATCCCTGCTTAAGATACATGCAGAACTAAGGAATATATCACAATAATCATTTATGATTAAAACAATCAAGAAAAGCAAGTGAAGGATTAACACAAATCAGGAGAATGGTTAGCGAGGATGCATTTACAAAGGGTCTAATACCAAGGACTTGGATGGCAGGGGTCATGGTCTATTTCTTTATTTAACTTGCACAAATTATTTTGTGATAAAATGTTAACATTAACATAAAATTTATCATTGTCACCATTTTTAAACCTGAAGTTCGGTGACATCAAGGTGGTGCAGCCATCACCACCATTTTTCATCCTTCAAATTGCAACTTTGCATTTTCCCCTCCCCCTAGTTCTTGGCAATTGCCATTCTACTTGTGACTCTGAATCTAAATAGCGGTCTCCTGTGGCATTTATCTTTTGGTGTCTGGCTTACTTCACTTAACATAATATCCTCAAAATTCAGCCATGCTGCAGAGTGTATCAGAATTTCCTTCCTTTTTAAGGCTGAGTTATATTCCAGTTAACGGATATACACTACTTTGTTTATTCATTGAGCCGCTGATAGTTACAGCTATTAGTTATTGGAAATTCTATAATATCGTTGCTAAAAATGTCCTTTTTAAAACCAACTCTACCCAAGCTCCTCTGAGCTCTTTGCTTGACTAGCCCTTAGCCTTGATCTTTAAATACTTGAGCAAATATTAACATAGTTTCTTTTTTTAATATATTTTTAAATTTTTCATTTATTTTTGTGTAGAACTGGGGTATAGGCTAGCGGTCTGGGGGTGTGAGAGGATTCCTCAGAGGCAGAGTGGGGAGCAGTGGACGAGACAGGAAAGGTCTGCCACACCATGTGGGTCAGCTCCCTGGATGGAATCGAACTCAGGCCATAGCAGTGACAACGCTG
This sequence comes from Galemys pyrenaicus, assembly GCA_019455555.1. NCBI lineage: Eukaryota > Metazoa > Chordata > Mammalia > Eulipotyphla > Talpidae > Galemys > Galemys pyrenaicus. Next base: position 146,502 of record JAGFMF010011483.1, on the reverse strand, counting down.
AGACTTAACCCCTAGGCCTCCAGGGAGGTCCCCACCAGCACATTTTCTAACAACTTTAAGCTACATCCCTAAGATGACACTAACACCCAATAAAATGCTTGCCTGAAAAAATTCAGAGCTGCCAAAAGATTTATTATTTATTCCAGCTATAACTGCAGATAGGACCCTGCCTCCTAGATTCTGAGGGAGGATAGTGGCCAAACTTCAATAAATGCTCAGTTAGGCTCCCTGGTGGTACAGGGGTTAAAGTCAGCGCTATCAAGTTATCACCAGCCACTATAGCACTATGGCCAGGAAGCTGACCCTCATGGAGCAGCAGACTTCTGTCTCACCCACTACTCCCCTCAACATTGTATTTCAGTAGATCTGCTTAGTCTGCTCCCCACTCTGTCTCTGGCGAATCCTCTAGCCCTCCCCCACCACCTCTGGCTTACACCACGGTTCTTGTATGTATAAATAAAAATAAATATTGAAAAACATAAAAATAAATAAATGCTCAGTTAGCAAACTCAAATGGTTTCACACGGACCAACCAAGGCCTCCTGAAATTTTTTCACTTTCTTAATTCTGCTGGGCCTCTGTGTATCCCCTCCCTATTTCCTTTAAAATATACAATCACAAACCAAAATTGAGTTCAGTTCATGCTGGAATCTTTCCCCTATTGCAAAGAATTATTACTGATTAAAATCTATCCTTAGCACTTGAACTGATGTCTGGCTTATCTCTGACTGTTCTTGGTACTGTGATTCTGGTTTGGATTAGGAGCAACTCAGGCCCTTGGATATGACAATTGGACCTTTCAGTATGCACAAAGTCTCATTTCTAATCTGCTTTCTTTTGATGAGTTTGACTCCTGACTCATTCCTGAGATGTAGGTCCACTAAAGTCCAATGAGGACAGAGTTTGATTCTTACATGCTGAGGATATTCTCTGAGGCTGGGTTAGAGTCCCAAGTTTCTTTTGAAAGGTTATCTCCCAGACTGGAATTCTTCCTGCTTCCTTGATTCAAGTGGGGATTGACTCCTGGGCTAGAAATTTCTTTTTTTTTTTTTTTAAAGATTTATTTATTTATGCATACAGGCACTGGGGTACAGGCCAGAGGTGTGGGGGTGGTGAGAGGATTCACCACAGAGAGCGGGGAGCAGAACAGGCAGATCAACAGAAGCACACTGCTGAGGGGAGCAGCGGGCACAGCAGGAAAGGTCTGCTGCGCCATGTGGGTCACCCCCTGGCCGCAGCAGGGATCGAACTTGTGCTGCAGTGGCTGCGGTTTGCTTCATAGTGCGCTGCTCAACCCATTGCGCCACCAAAGAGGGCCCAGAAATTTCTTTATCTTTGTGAGGTCTCATTGTTTTCTTCAGTTGATCCTTCTTCTCACATGGGAACATCTCAGTTAACTGAAACCCTTCTTGAATCCCTGCTAACTGTACACCTCCACAATGCTCTGTCCATATCTTATCTTGGTATTATGACATTACCTAGGAAAATCTGGAATATCCATAACTTGTTTAGGAAATTTAGGATCTCCTTGAAGTGATTCTTCTAAGTCCTCTCCTCCCCATTTTCTCATTCCTCTTTTGACTACCACCGTCTATCCTCCCTTCAAATCCTCTGCATCCTTTGACATGCCCCCATTTAATCCCTTACCTCCTCCACCCATCTGTCAATCCTGCCAGGCCTTTTCCTTCCCACTCCTGCCTGTCAACACCCTAAAACCACTGGAACTTTGGGTTCCCTGTACATATGTACTTGGAGGGGCTCTCAAGTGACTCAGGTACCTCCAAAAGTAACCATCTGAAGATGAAAGAAAAAAGAAACTAAAGTGGAAGCGGACATTTAATCTACAGTCTCCATAAGATTATTTATTAGGGCAAATAACAAAAAGTAAGAACATTATATTGGGGGAATGCTTTATCCCTCAAGTTGAGCAGGTAACCTTTAACTTGTTCCTTATACCAGAAACACAACTTAGCTAAGTAGATAACTATTATTTCATAGTGACCTATAATCCTACTTAATCAAATATTCAAACCTTTTGACACTTTTGATAACTTCCCAAAATTCATTTCTACTTTTTTTTTTTTTTTTTAAAACTGGGGTAGGGTCAGAGGTGCAGGGGGTGAGAGGATTCACTAGATACAGAGTGGGGAACAGAACAGGCAGATTGACTGAAATATACTGCTGAGGGGAGCAGCGGGCAAGACAGGAGAGGTCTGCTGTGCCATGTGGGTTGCCTCCCTAGCCTGGGATTGAACTCGTGCCACAGTGGCTGTAGACAGCTTCACAGTGCTGAGACTTAACCCCCTGTGCCATTAGTGAGGCTCCCAAAATTCAATTCTAAATGGTCTTCTTGACCTTGAACTAACTTTGAAGTTTCTGAGAGCCCCTAGAAACCCTCAAAGGATTTGTTTTCTCACCTTTTAAAAAGAGAGATGTTAAGTTCATTAGGCTAATTTAATATGTTAAATTACATGGAGAGCATTGTCAAAGAAGAGATCTAAGTACCTGGCCTTCCCTAGGTTAATTTTTTATGGCTAAGACATTACTATTTCAGAATTTATATAAAGTTCCTAGAAATTTTCAATAACTTCATTATCCATGATATATCCCAGCTAGTACATGATCAGTCCATTATTTTAAAACATTATGACACAGAACCACCACATTTCCTTGTCAGTTGTGTTATTTTTATAATGAACTCTTATCAGCTCTCTAGCTATGACCATTTTGTCTTTTGCTGTCAATATAGTTGATTTATTCTGATGCTTTCTAAAATTTTTTTAAAGATTTATTTATGCATACAAGAAGAAATGGGGTACAGGCCAGAGGTATGGGGTGGGTGTGGGTGTGAGAAGATTCACCAGAGGCAGAGTGGGGCACAGAACAGGCAGATCTACTGAAACACACTGCCAAGGGAAGCAGTGGGCGAGGCAGGAGAGCTCTACTGTGCTGTGTGCGTCACTCCCTGGCCAGGGATCGAATCGTGCTGCAGTGGCTGCAGATGCTTCATAGTACGTTGCTTAATCAAATGAGCCACCAGGGAGGCCCCCTAAAAACTTCTTGCAACCAGCTGTAGGCCAGAGTACTTGTGTGAACCAAAAAGGGATTGTCTCAAGAGACCCATGAAAAGGTATTGCATCAGGTACTCTGGAGTATGGGTATGCTTAAATAACTTTTGCGATCAAGCCAATGAATTAAATCAGGGTTTCCAAAAGTCTAATATAAAAGGTAATGGGCTCAGAAAACTGCTCATTCAAGATGAAGCAGAACAAAATTACATGGGATAAGTAACTGATAAATGATAACTAAATTTTTAGATTTTCTGTTCAAAATATTGTTGGCTTTTTATATATTTTATTTTCTAGATATAACAAAATCCCTTTCCTTTTCTTCTTTTGCAATATGACAGCAATCTAGTCAATTAGAAAATCAGGAACTATTACTGAATATTCTTATTTTCATAGCAACATAATTATTTGCATAGGTTCAATAAAAATTTTTACGTTTTGGTAAAGGACATTTAAAACTGATTAGACTTTTATAGGAGTGTTATATTTGAAACTGATACATAAAATCAGACATGGCCAGACAATTTTAAGGAATGAAGGTTGACTTTTTGGATCCAAAGCTTATAAAGTCCTCTTGAAAAAATGAGCCTGGTACCTGGTATACAGGGTTCCTGGCCTAATAGGTAATTAAGGCAGGTTACTTTCCAGGAACTTCAGGATATTTGGAAGAGGGACCTCAAGAGAGAAATTCACCCAAATCTATAGGCACGTTAGGTCAAGAGTGATGGAGAATTTTTGGTTTAATTTCCTAGGATTGAAAGGTTTACAAAGTTCAATTAGAGGTCTTATAAAAAGCAGAATTATTTTATAAGTAAAAATACTCTTATTTTGATCACGTTATGACTAAAAAGGAAGGTGACTGTCAAGAAATTTTGTTTCAGTGGAAAGTATCTCTGTGAGTTATCAGAATTTGGCCCTATTTATTGTGTTTGAGGTTTATGATATACCCATAAACTGAAATCGATCTTGCTATCTTACACATTTTGTCTGTCCTAACCAAATCCTCAGTTTTTCTAGTTTCCTTCAGTCCCTGGCTACAATTTTTATATAAAGATCTATTTTATTTATGCATACAAGAACAGGGTACAGGCCAGAGGTGTGGAGGGTAAGAGGTGTTATCAGAGAGAGAGGGGAGCAGAACAGGCAGATTGACTGAAATACACTGCTGAGGGGAGCAGCAGGGGAGGTGGGAGAGGTCTGCTGTGCCATGTGGGTCCCCTCCCTGGCTGGGGATCAAACCCATTTTCTCCCCTCATTCTGACTTGGTGTCACTGAGATCTGACCGCATAGGTCCTTGACAGGAAAACCCAAGTTGTCTCGTAGCTGTCTCCTTAACCCAGGATCTGAAAAAGTCCTACAAGCTGAAGCCAATTTGAATAGAACCATCAAAGAATTTATCACTGCAAAATATCATGTCTGGGCAACTCTGTGCCAAGAGCGTTTGCTACAGAGACCATTCAGGATGTCAACCAAAACTCTGGCATTTTCTATCCTCTGTTCTGGGATGAAGCCATGACTTTGATGACATTAATATAATGCTATTACCACAAATATACCAACTTATATTGAGAAATTCATTAGATTGCTACTGCCATTCTCATGCTACCACCAAAGGGCACACAGAGCTCAATGTCTTCTCAAGTGGTTTCCCTCTTGACTCAAAACACTGGGTTTCTAGTACGTTCCAATCATTAATCTTTCTCTTTTTGTTTCCATACAAGTACTTCTCATGGAATGACTGATAGTTCATGTCACTAGCAAATACCTTCTATTACCAAGTTTTAACCAATGGTTCAGCTAGTCCTTAATAAACAAAAAGCAAGCAAATGAGAACTGTACTTATGTTAATCAGAGGAAAGAAGAATGTGTCCTCTGCTGGTTCTAGCCAATAGGTGAAAATAGGGTCCCTGTCTACCAGCCTCTGGGGGAGAGTAGGACCCTAATTTCAATACAGCCAGTTAGCAAACCCAGACGGATTTCACATGGCCCAAACGCCCTATCCTGCTTTCTTTAATTACTTCCCTGACTCTACTGAGCTCCTGTTTATCCTCCCACCTCCTTAATTTCCCCTTTGGAATGCTCAGTTACCTCTGTAAATATTTGAATTCAGTTCATGCTGAGCCCTTCTCCCTACTGCAATAGTTACTAAAATCTTTTTTTAATTAAAAAAATGTATTTATGCATATAAGAACTGGGGTACAGGCCAGAGGTACAGGAGGTGAGAGGACTCACCAGAGACAGAGTGGGGAGCAGAACAGATGGATCTTCTGAAATGCACTGCTGAGGGGAGCAGCAGAAGAGACAGGAGCGATCTCCTGTGCCATGTGGGTCACCTCCCTGGCCGGGGATCTAACTTGTGTTGTAGTGGCTGCGGATAGCTTCATAGTGCTGCTCCTTAACACCTTGCCCCACCAGGGAGGCCCTCTAAAATTTTTCTTTACCATTTACCTAGCTTATTTATATGACAGTATATATATAATATATGTATATATGTAGATATAAATATATGTGTGTGTATGCAGATCTCTATCTACAGACTTACCCACCTATCTATATCTTTGCATTTCTGCAGTCAATCTTTTACATACATCACAGAAACAGAACTGCTAAATTGTATTTTTAAGGTTTTTGAGGCTGTGCCATAATGTTTTACAGTGACTCCATATTTTACATTCTCCTAATAGTTGCCCAAATGTTATAACTTCTCCACATCCTTACTAACACTTGCTATTTTCTGTGGGTGAAAATAAATCTATATTTAGAATTAGCCAGCAATACTCAGTTTAGGTAATTCCAATTTTCTTGGCAATATGCAAAGCATTATCATTCAGAGCCGGTCAAGTATCTGTTCCTCCTCTTCATCAGGCCTGTTAAGGGCGCTGTCTTTGGTCATGTCAGTGTTGGGGAGCTTCTTCACAGCCATCTGACCTGGTGCCTGTTTGCCTTAACATCCACAATGAGAACAAGTGTGTTGCTGTCTTCTCTTTTTCATGCTGACTCAGCAAAGACGTCAAGCTGGTTTCTCCTGGGGGTGCTTTTCTAAGGACATGGGGTTTACCTTTGGAGTCGCAGTTTTTTGGGCTGCTGGAAGGTGGATGATGTGTAGAGCTTTTCTCTTTTTATTTGTGGGTGTGACAACTACAGCACTGCTTTCTTGGCCTTCTAAGCTTTTGCTTTCATTTCAGCTTTGGGAGTATAGGGGCTTCTTTACTTTCTGTACCTTCTTCACAAAAAGCATGTTCTGGGTATTTTTTTAATAGCAGCCCTTCTGATGGCTATGAGGAGATATTTCATTATGGCTTTTTCATTTCCTTAATGAGTAGTAATGTTAAGTAACTTCATGTGCTTATTGGCCATTTGCATATTTTCATTGTATGTTCTATTTCTTAAGCTTGGTGGTGGGGACAGGTGCTTGTTCTATTATTAGTCTTGAAAATATACTACCCATCCTTTTAAAAAATTGCAATTCTTTCTTTCTTTAAGGATTTATTTATGCGTATATGAACTGGGGTACAGTCCAGAGGTGTGAGGGGATTCACCAGACACATCATGGGGAGCAGAACAGGTAAATCTACCAAACTACACTGCTGAGGGGAGCAGTGGGCAAGACAGGAAAGGTCTGTCTCGCCATGTGGGTTAGCTCTCTAGCCAGGGATTGAACTCATGCATAGTGGCTGGTGACTGTTTGATAGCTGATATCTTAACCCCTGCGCCACCAGGGAGGCCCAAAAATTGCAATTCTTAATTAAATAAAAAGCCCAGTAGGAGGTGGGGGTGGGCCCTGGTAGAACACAATCTGAGTATTTTAGCCACTGTGCTGGGGATGTGGATTTTAGGCAGACATGTCAAGTTGGGTTTCTGTCTTTTCTACTGTTTATATGCCCTCCTTCCCCCATGCCTGCTTTTCAGAATCCATTCCCACAGTCTCTTAAACTAGGCACCACATGGTGTAAATCTATCCTTTAGTCCCAGTTGATTGGACCAAAGTGGACACTTAGCTCAAGCTGGGCCGTTGGAGTCTCTCTTATGAATCAAGAGTTTGGTCTAGAAGACTCCAGTCATATGGTAAAAGGCCTTGCTCTTACAAGGTAATAGATAAAAAGGAGGACTATGGAGTCATCCAGCTCCAATTCTTTATAATAGCTCCTTTATCTGGGTTAGTTTGAGTGGCTTTCTGCTTCCCTAAGTCCCTTACATAAAAGGTTGTACAAGTCAGGGGTGGACAGAAGGTTGTTTTTACTTGAATCTGTGTATGTAGGATTCAACCTGTATTACACATCTCTCATCTCATCTCTTACTCGCTTAAGGGGCATGGAAGCACTTTCTCTTATCTCATCTTTCACTGTTTTTGGCTTACAACTTGTTCCAAATTTAAGTAAGATTCCAGCAAGACTGAATCCTTGAAGGCAAAAATGTAGACTCATATATCAATACGTTGTATTTTCTGCCATCTCATGAATCTATCATAGTGGTAGGTACATAATAGTTACTTATTGTACTCAGTTATACCTCAGTGCTTACATTTCATTCCATATTCAATAAAGTCAAGAAATATAAAAAGTACCTTGTTCAAAAGCTCTGCTTACACTGTCAGTCAGCTCTTTCTGTTTAGCTGTAGGAGAAAACCATTACATTAATTTTTCTACTTAAATGGGCTCATGACATGAAGACAATACTTTGTCATAATGCTAGTTTGAACCCAACATAACAAGGAGTTTGGATTCAAGGGGAGACTTTGTAACTTCTGTCTCTACATGATGGCAGCTCCTGTTGGGTCTATGTACTAGCTGACCCTAGTTACACCATGTTTTTCTACCCATGGGCAGTCTAAGGGGTAATCACCAAGACTTATAAAATGATAAAAGAATCATTAAAAAAGAAATGCCTTGATTGGTATTTCACTAATAAGAAAGTAAGTGGAAATGGTTTATGAAGAGGACGAAGAGAACTATTATAGCTAGATTGTCTCCACCAAGCAATCCAAGTCTTCCAGATTTCAAGAGAAAATTAACAAGCTAGGTTGGCCTATTACCAGGGCATTACAGAGTGTGTCTGGGAAACCACTTGCAGATTATACAGTTGCCCAGGAAAAGGAAACAGTTAGAATATATTGAACCTTAAAAGAGAATCTGATGCCAAATGAAGTAACTGTTCTTTCCTCACTAGGAATTGAAGATTTTTGTAAGCACATTTCCCAGATATAAATAGTACTGTAACCGAACCTACATGGTTAAATTGTTTTCAAATCTTAAAGAGCACAAAAGAAAAAAATTACCTAACTTTTCTCTCTGAGGCTTGTATTTACAGATATAGTAACTGCAACAACCTTGAGTTCCAAGGCCAGCTGGAAACTGAGGGCACAGGAAAGGTTACCCAGGCAAGGCGTATTGAAAAACTAGAAATTTGGATAGATAGGACCCTCATCTGACCCCATGGTCACTCTCACTCTAATATACTTACTTACCTCTGCTCTTTGGTGTCTCTCTACTAAATTTTGTTTCCTTTGTCCTGATCAGTTGGAAACATTAAGACTGAAAATAACTGGTATTACAACCCTGTGACAACCAGTCATATCTCAAACTATTATAGCTAGGAAACAATTCTGCTTCTCTATTCAGCTCTAAAACTCTGTCCCTGTTCAGCAGGAAGTAGTTCGAGAAAGCAGATCTCTATCCATTGCCTCTCAAGAATAAGGAGCAGCATATAAACCAACAGGGAATTGTCACAAGCCTGTGTGCTAGAAGTTCCTTCCCCTTGCTCTGTTCCTCATTGTTTTGCTCTACTTTTTCATTTCTTGCAGACAAAACCAGAAAACTAGGGAAAGCTGGTCAAAATCAAGGTGGAGGTAGAAAACAAGGGTTAAACCACTGCCTTATTACCAGCACCATGCCAGATACAGTCAAGATCAAACTTGAAAGAAAAAGGGGCATGGATGCAGTTCCTGGAAAAACCTATTTCTCTGAAATCCTGCCCAACAGACCTTTCCTCTTCCTTAGTAATCCCCAATACAAGTTCCTGCTTCTCGCTAATTCAGAGAGATGGCCTTTGACACAGTAGTCTGCCCTCTTCTCAGGTTTGGTGGCTCCTGATTAAATTTGATTTCCTTCCACCAACAATTTTTTTAAAAGACTTATTTATCTATGCATAAAAGAGCTAGGGAGTAGGCCAGAGGTTCAGGGTGGGTAGACTGAATGAAATACACTGCTGAGGGGAGCAACAGGCAAGACAGAAGAGGTCAGCTGTGCCTTGTGAGTCACCTCCCTGGCCAGCTCCCTGTAGACAGCTTCAGAGTGCTGTGACTTAACCCCTTGTGCCACAAGGGAGGCCCCAATAATGTTTTTTTTAATTTTTGCATAGAAAAGGTGCGGGAGGGCGAGAAGATTCACAAGACAGAGTGGGGAGCAGAATAAGTGGATTTACTAAAATGCACTGCTAAGGGGTGCAGCGGGCAAGACAGGAGAGGTCTGTTGCACCATAGGTGGGTTAGCTCCCTGGTGGGGGATTGAACTCAGGCAGTAGTGGCGATAGCACTAAGACTTAACTCCAAGGCCACCAGGGAAGCCCCCACCAATTCTTGCCATAAGTTCTGGCTTATGTGTCTTATGAGTAGCCAGTCCCCAAACTCTTCTAACAGCATAAGTCATTTAAATGGTGCTAGCTGTCAAATATATTATGTCACCATTCTAGGCCTGACAGCTATTGGGGAATTGTTCTACCATTACCTGGTTGGTAAGTGGAGGTATTGGGAACAGATCCTATGTCTTCAGACTCCTAGACAATAGTTGGAAATTTGTTTCTCAGGTGGCAATGTGGTGTCAACAACAGACACTGGATTAGAGATCTGGAGCTCTGAAGTCCTAAACATTCATTTGACCTCAAGCCTTAACCGATTTCAATAAGGGAGAAATTCTGAAATAAATATAAATGATGGTGAGCTGCCTCCCTGGCGGCGCAGTGGGTTGAGCACTGCACTGTGAAGCATCCGCCGCACAGCAGCCTGAGTTCAATCCCCAGCCAGGGAGGGGACTGACCCACATGGCGCAGCAGACCTCTCCTGCCTCGCCCGCTGCTCCCCTCAGCAGTGAATTTCCGTCGATATGCCTGTTCTGCTCCCCACTCTGTCTCTGGTGAATCCTCTCACCTCCCGCAACTCTGGCCTGTACCCCAGCTCTTGTGTGCGTAAATAAATAAAAACCTTAACAAAAAAATGATGGTGAGCAGCCCGTTCAGTCATATGTTTACTACAGAGCTAGAAAACGTCTCACCAGTGAACATTTACTATAGGCGAGGCACTGTGTTAAGTGTTTTATAAGCTTTCTCTCTCATTTAACTTAACCCTTGTATCACTCAGTACTAATATTATGTTTTACAAATGAGGAAACTGAGGTTCAGAGGGAAGAAGTCACGTACTCAAGGTCATACAAAAAGTCAGTGGCAATGCTGGGCCTAAACCCAAGTCCACCTACTCTCACACTTTATGATCCTCTGCCTTCTGAAGCCCGTACTCAGGATTTCTTACTGCATGTTTTAATTTCTCGTCTCAACATTACCCGGCCCTAATGCCTCTGACACATCTTTAACTGATGATCCCCTACCAAAACCTCCATTTTAATGCTTTCGGTTTCTTTATTATTCTTCACTCAGTAAATATTTACCAGCTTTCTGTTACACAAACACTATTCTATGTTTGCTGAAGATAGGAGAGAAGAAAAAGCATACACAAGTTCTGTCTCTGCAAGTCTTAGTCTAGTGGGTGAGGCAGATATTGGTTCTAGTCTCACATAAGAGCAAAGCTGTGTGATTGCTACTATAAAGGAAGGGTACCCACTGCCAAATGTATAGAAAGAAAAGTTCTCTGAGAGAGTGGTAATTGTCCTCACATCTGAAGGAGAGTTAGAAGGGTAGAGGAGAGGATTTTAGGCAGAAGTCACCACATGCACAAAGACTCTAGGGTAGAAACGTGTCTCCTAAAGATGAAGAACTGAAAGCGACCTGTGCAGCTGGAGTGGAGGCAGCAAATGGGAGGAAGCAGAGGCTGGATCACGCAAGAAGCCACACTAAAAAATTTGTTTTTTAATCTGAGAGCAGTGGGAGGTCAAGGGTGAATGACTGTATGTGAGTTTCAAAAAGATCCCACAATGACTTGTAAACCACACTAAAAAGTTTGGTTTTTAATCTGAGAGCAGTGGGAGGTCAAGGGTGAATGACTGTATGTGAGTTTCAAAAAAAAAAAAAAATCACACAATGACAAGTGTAAGACTATATTAGATATGTCTTAAGGGCTTAAAGATAAAAATAGATAAGTCTAGATCTATTGTAACTGTCCAGATGAGAGTGTGGAAGCTTGGAATCGGGAGGTAGCAAGAAAAATGGATGGAGATATTTGAAACATGTTTAAGGTCACTGTTTCAAGACTTGGTGATAGACTATCTATCACCTATCTATCATCTATCTATCTGAGGATGGTTTCTCAGTGTTTGAGACTTGTGCGCTGGATGACGTCCTTCATTTAGAAAGGGAACTGGCAGAGAAAGAGGATTTTTCAGGAGGGAGTTTGATGTTTGTGAATTCCTTTTTGGACACACTGAGTTGGAATATATAAAATTCATGAAGACATGTTCACTGTCATACACTCAGTATCATGCAGTGCCTGAGACATAGTATGTGAAAGTACAGATTTATATAGCACTGGACTAAGAGCCTTGGAGCCTTTTCTGCATAGCACAGTTAATCATACCTGTCAACCTGGTTAGGCTATGGTGCTCGGTTGTTTGACCAGATATTAGCCTACTTGTTGTAAACATAATTTGTAGATGAGAGTAATATTTACACTCAGTTGACTTTAAGTAAAGAAGATAATCTCTGATCACATGAGTGGACATTTTCTTTCAGTTGAACGCATTAAGAGAAAAACCTGAGGTTTTCTGGAAATGAAGAAGTTCTGATTCAAAACCAACACAGAAGTTCTGCCTGTATTTCCAGTCTGTTGGTCTGCCCTACATGTTGCATACTTGCTAGCCCCCACAATCATGTAATCCCATTCCTTAAATAAATTTTTCTCTACTTTTACTTATACACACTCTCTCTCTCTCTACTGATTCTGTTTCCTTGAATAACAGAATAATATGGGATAAAATGGAAAGCAATGGGATCCAAAGATTAAGGTTTTAGTTTTTGATATTATGTATCTGCTGTATGACAGTGGGCATTTCCATGAATTTCTGAGGCCTATTTTCTTGTTAGACTCAGTAATATTATCTAAACGATGTTATGTGTGTGAAGCATTGCAAAATATGACAACACTCTTGGTTTAGGAATGTTGCAAGTCTAAACTCCAGACAAAATTGGTTTCAGTACTCAAAAAACCCAAAACCTCCCTGAATCATTATAAGTATACACTCCTTATGTTCATTGTTTACTTAACCCCAAATATGCACTTATTATAACAAAAAAATACATTTGGTAGTGTTTTATCTTTTACCTCTGACAACAGATTCAATCTCTTTCATAGCAGCTTCGCTTTGAATTTCTGCAAGTTTTTCATTGATTTCCATTATTTCCATGAGGAACTGTCTGTCCATTTCATAATCTGTCCCTTCAGGAATCTCTACTCCACGGAGTTTTAGCTATTGGGGCATAAAGCAGGGAAAGTAAGTTTAGTTCAGAAACTATGTCCAGAGTCATGTAAATCCTATTTACCCTTCAGAACGGAATACCACTCATAAAGAAAACCCGATGTGTCCTAATAATGAAAGTGTAAAATTTGGAGAGTTGGAAACTTGAACTGAGGACTGCTGGGAAGGAATTCTCTGCTACTGGAAACTATGAGATCCTGGGGAATCATTCCTTTAGTTGGGAGGTCTAAGTATGTGCATGTAAAGATTATTATTCAATGCTAAAACTGAAAGTGCTTACTTCCCTTCCTCTCTGAAAAAAAAAAGATACCATAACAACAATTATTTATCAGACACACACGGAACTGTTGGGAAATCACCTTACAAGATATAGTCCCCTGCTTAGGGGGGCCAGAAGAGTCTTGTAGGCATCGTTCACCAGGGTCGAAAGCTTCTTTGAGAAGTCCTTTTCAGTCTGTTAGTGGAGATGAAAGATTTTCTTATTACTATTCAAATCAACTATCTTATATTCATAAACTTTCATAAATTACTTGTGGATAGGCATCTAAGGACATGGCCAGAATAGAGCTGGTATGGGATGAGCTATCTTTATTTTCAACAAATGGGTTCTAATTCTGCTGGTAAGTCAGATAAAATGTGAGTGCAGGACAAGTCCAATTCTTGGTTGACAGGGGGCAGACCACCCTGGTGATAGGGTAGAGCTGGTTGTCCAGATCTGCCCCTCGTAGCCACAAGGCAGCATCCACCTACCCAGTATGCACTTATGTTTCACTGTAATTAGGGGTGGTCAAGAGACTACCTGAGACCTCTGGCTGAAGAAGTCTGGGTGAACAAGACGCTGTAGTTGCTGGTACCTGTGCTGGAGCTTTGCAGTGTCAACTCTGAAGGAACGATTGCTGGAAGGAGATTGAGAGAAGAAACTTGTATGTGTGTACACTATAGGTTTGTTCCTGTTCTCAACAGACGCAATAAACAAGAATTAATAAACTTGGACACAGATAATTTCCCAGAGTGGTAAAACGCTGTGATGGAAAACTGCATGGAGTCAGAGTGGTGGACCAAGAGCTGACGTGAGTGATGATGATGAGTAATGAAGATCCAAGGAAACAGTCATCCAGGTAGAGAAAACATGCAAAGGTCCTGAGAGGGGAACAAGACTTCTTGAAGAACTTCAGGGGTCAGTTACTATAGCCTGTCCTAAGTGTTCAGTGACTGGCAGATCCCAGTCACTGGAGAAATGGCATCCCCAAATTACATCCCATATTTCCAACGACCAGGTCCTTTCATACTTTTTTCCACTTTATTTTTATCCAGTTCCTTTCATTTTCTATTCCCAGAGCCTACCCTATCCTAATAGTTTATCTTTGCCTAACTTCAGCTCTCCAGTCCCTCAACCTTTTGAGGAAAACCAGAAAAAAATCCATTTCTCAGACATCTTTTCTCCATTTTCCTTTAGATTCCGTCCACAATACTGCGTTTTCCCCGAACTTTTACTCCCTTATGTGGGATCACACTTCAATTACTCTCCTTAAAAATCTCAACCCAAGTTCTTCAGACTCTGTGCTCCTGGGGCCCTCTCTCAGGCTCAGCCTTTAAGGGTCTGCCTCTCAAGTCTTTCCCTTTATTTTTTTTTTTCTCTCTTTTTTTTTTTTTTTTTTTATGCATACAAGCACTGGGGTACAGGCCAGAGGTGTGGGGGGTGAGAGGATTCACCACAGAGAGCAGGGAGCAGAACAGGC
>JAGFMF010011483.1:114793-132010 GCA_019455555.1 Galemys pyrenaicus | reverse complement strand
TCCCCTCTCTGGCCGGCAGCAGGGCTCGAACTCGTGCTGCAGTGGCTGAGGTTTGCCTCATAGTGCATTGCTTAACCACTGCGCCACCAGGGAGGTCCCAAGTCTTTCCCTTTAAAAGCTCTATCCCCCAGACCTTCCTGGTTGCCCAAGGGGTTAAGATGCAGCACTATGAAGCTACAGTCAGCCACAGCAGCAAGGGTTCCTTCACCGGCTCCGGCTGCGGAGGTGACCCACAGGGCACAGCAGACCTCTCCAGTCTCGCCCACTGCTCCCCAACAGTGTATTTCAGTGGATCCGCCCGTTCTGCTCCCCACTCTGTCTCTGTTGAATCCCTTCACCCAGGAAACCTCTGGCCTCTACCCGTTATTGTATTCATAAATAAATGTTTTTTTAAAAAAAAACAAACCTCCGGGCCTCCCCGGTGGCGCAAGTGGTTAAGCTGCAGCGCTATCCTCAGCCACGGCAGGGAGGGGACTCACTCGGCATGGCAGACCTCCCGTCTCGCCCTCTGCTCCCCTGAGCAGTGTATTTCAGTAGATCTGCCTGTTCTGCTCCCCACTCTGTAAATTCTCTCACTCCCCGCACCTCTGGCCTACACTCCTATATGTAAAGTAAATAGGTCTTTTAAAAAAAACAAAAAACAAACCTCCATTCCCCGTCGCCACTCCCCCTCACCCCGCCCCAGGTCCCGCTTCCGAGTATCCCTCCACTCTCCCGAGGCTGTTTTCGAGGGCTCCGCCCACCTACCTCACCGGTCCCTCCTCCTCCTTCCTGAGCCTGATCGCCCGTCCCCTCTCTCAAGCAGCACCCGACGACTCCCTGGCCCCCGCCCGCCTCCCGAAAGCCCCTCCCGTACCAGTCCAAGAGGCTGAAGTAATCTTGAGTCGGGTCAGGTGGTAGCAGAGCCCGGCACTGCGAGCAGAACAGCCCGTCTTTCCTTACGGGGCCCACCGGACTGCCGCAGTTCCAACACCCGGCGGAGTTGCTTCCCGCCGGCGACGCAGCATTGCAGCTTAGCGGTCTCCTTCCAAGGGCTCCTGCTGGCCATAACCCCCACGCACGGAGCAAGGCCCCGGCCCTCCCGCCCCACATCTGGCGCTCGGCCTATTCTGGCTGAGGTCGCCCGTGGAGGCAAAGGGGAGAGAGAAAGCGGTCGACCCGGCCAGTGCTGGTGATTGGCTGGGGAGCTGAGGGGGCGGGATCAATTAGGGGGAAAACCGGGATTCTGAGTTCCGCTCAGCATTTTGAACTACAACTCCCAGCAAGCATTGAGCGTACGAAAGGGGCCACAGTGGTTTCTCTTCATTGGTCCGGCGTCAGCGCCGAGGTGTTTTGATTGGTTGAGGGTGGAGTTTGTATCAGCTGGTTTAGCGCCACTCGCCTGACTGTGGCCAGGGGAGTGTGCAGTTCCAGGTGGGCTCACGCGGTGAGTCATAGTGGGGAGCTCCTCTTCGGTGCTTGGGGGTTCGAATCCCATGCCCAGGCTTTTAATGGAAGCTGAATCTCCTGAGCGTCTACTTTGCCCAGTTTCTGACCTGGTGTGTGTCTGGGGGAGCGGTGGGGGTGGGGTGGAAGAAAGCGTGGGCCATTCTCTTCCTTCCTTGTAGATCAATTTTGGCGCAAAGTTCACTTCCCCTGTTGCTTACAAGATGAAACTGGCCCAAACCTACAGGATAGGAAGGAACAACGTTGTGACTTTCAAAATCAGAGCAAAGTTGCTTTTTAAAAAATGCCATAAGTATTAGTAATTAATGCTACACTTTAAATTTCAAAAATATTTACTGAGAACTCCACTCTTAGCTGGTAGGTGCTGCGGAAATTGAAAATATTGATCCTCGGGGGATGAGCAGCGAGTATCCCTAAGTAAGTGTATGGGGCTGAGGTGGGGGGGAAGAAGAAGTGCACTTTCTTTATTTGAGAAAAAAAAATTATGTTGCACTTTAAGGATTTTTCTCGGTGTTGATTCTTTGGAACTGCAAATCTGTCCTCGAATTATCAAGCACTATTGGGGGAGGGGCATTCTTGCATCATCTCATTTAATTCTCAAGATCTTTTTTCAGATAAGGAGATGGACTCAGAGAGGTCTTGATTTACCTAAAAGTCATGCAAGGATTTGATTTGGACATTTGGCTCCAGGCCTGTTTGCTTCTAACCACTCCACTCCTGATGACTGAGGCCCTCAGGGCCTTGTTTATGATAATGTTGATAGCAACTAACTCTTGACACTCTGTCTTTTATCAGTTTTCAGTGTGAAAAGTCTTACGTATTTCTTCAGAAGGACACAGCTTGGCTGAGATAGTATTAGAGCTGCAGATCCAGGAGTGGCAGACTCAACTTTAGCATCACCTTCCTGGTGTGCACTAAGCAAAACTCAACAGGACCTTTATATGTGGAAAACTGAGTAAATGCAGCCATTGTGAGTTGTATTTTACTATGTTCTCCTTGAGGGGTAGCCTAAATATGTGGATCTGGAAAAAATGCACTTCAGAAAAAAAACAGGTTAAGGATTCAGTTATTTATTTTTTAAAGATATATTTATTTATGCATACAAGCACTGGGGTACAGGCCAGAGTGTGGGAGGTGAGAGGATCCACCAGAGACAGAGTGGGGAACAGAACAGGCAAATTAACCGAAATACACTGCTGAGGGGAGCGGTGAGTGAGGCAGGAGTAGTCTGCTATGCCATGAGGGTCACCTCCTTGGCTGGGGATCGAACTTGTGCTGCAGTGGCTGCGGATGCTTCATAGTGTGTTGCTTAGCCCATTGCTCCACCAGGGAGGCCTGGGAAGCAGTTATTTTATTGTAAGTTCAGTTATTAGAGTTTAGCTAGCCATCATGTTAATGCTAAAGCAAGGATTGCAACCTCTCTTCTGGTCTGTTAATTCAAAGAATGGTTTCTGTGGGATTCTTTGGGTTGAAGGCCATGTAAGATCCTGAAAAGATGAACCCCATAGTTAGTTAGCATCTCAAAAGGGCTAGGCAGAATTGTTTAGAGTAGTCTTCTTTGTGTTCTGCCACCTTAAGTGGGCTAGACCTTACAAGGAATAGAACTAACAGTGTGGTGCATCTTACCCTCCTGTAGCTAACTGTGGGAGGAGGGACTTCAGAGACCTTTTATGTAAGTGGCCACCTGGTATGAGGTTGGAGTTACTGTACAGTTTCTTTATGTCCATCTTCTACCCCAAGCAGCCTATCTCCTCCTTCCCCTAGCCAAACCTTATATGAGATTTAAGAATAGTGTGAATTGTATTAAGGAATACATTTTACTTTTCATACTAATATTTAGAGATTAGTTGAATATAAGCAGTTATGAGTCTGCCCCCTCAACACCTTTGTTTTGCTTTTTACTTGATTATAGTCATCAAATAATTTTTGGTTTCTTTTCCCTGTGGTTTATGGCTGTCAAACTAAAAAACAGATCTGTTGAAAGTGATTTGTGTAAAATTCTGTCTAGAAAATATAAAGTCTAGAGGTTTAGAATGTTAGGGTGTTAATTTTTGCATAACGTCCTTATCGTGGATTTTTCTCCCCCATCATAAGTGCCTATTCTTTGCTCTTGAACTGAAGTCTTGTTCTGAAAACTCACTTTCTTATTGGACACTTCTTTTTGAGGTGGTGATGTCTCGGGAGACAGAAGCGGAGTGCCGGCAGTCCCACAGCAGCAGTGCCTTCCCCCAGTCCCATGGCCCCTCCTCACAGGCACAGGGCTGCTCCTCACAGCCCCCGGGCACATCCAGTTCCTCCTCCAGCTCGGTGCCCACGTCTAGTCAGTCCTCTCACTCCAGCTCAGGGACATTGAGCTCCTTAGACACAGTGTCCACTCAAGAACTCGCCTCTATTCCTGAGGACCCAGAACCAGAGGATCCGGTCCCTGCCCCTTGGGCTCGATTATGGGCCCTTCAGGATGGATTCACTAATCTTGGTAAGACCCTTTGCTATGTAGTTTAATTTGGTAGGAAAACAGTGTCAGAAAGTTGTTGCAGCAGAAAGCTCAAGACACTCCTGGAATGATTTGTGGAGTTTGAAGGCTTGAAAGATAAAACCAAGGAAGCAGTTTGGGTAGTGCACTGGCTCTTCCCTGCTGTGGATTCCCTTCATTTACTCTTTGAACAGTTACTCATTGGTCTTCTGCAGTGTTTTCCATCTGAACATCTGAGGCCAGCAGTGGCCCCCTTCCCCTTGACAAATGCAAATTCATGCAAACTTGCAGACATTTGTCATGTAATCAGAAACTCCACTTATAACTCCCAGCCCCCCTCCTCTGCAAGCTTCAGAGAGTCAACTTTACATTTTAGAATAAGGATGACTGTTTGTTGACAACCTTGATTTTTTTTTATCTCAAAACAGCCAGCCTTGCAATTTGAAGACAATCCTCTGACACTTCTGGTTTCAATAGTAAGGCTTTGGTGTGGGTATGCTTGAAATAGAATTTTTCCTCCCTCTCAGATTAAAATGACCTTCATTTTAAAAAATTTGAACTTGAAAATAATAACGTAAAGAAATGAACGATTAATGTACCATTTGTACCTTGTTACTCTTCCTTATTCATGTCCAACTTTTATGGCTCGAAAAAAAAAGTAAAAAATGGAGAAATAAAATACCAACATTCACATGTGGAACTTTAAATTTAGAAGTAAATGTTTGAAGCTATTTTTTACTCATGTCAGCTATATATATGTATTTTTTTAAGATTTACTTTTTTTTTAAAAAAAGATTTATTTTATTTATGCATATAAGAACTAGGGTACAGGCCAGATGTGTAGGGGGTGAGAGAATCCACCGAGACAGAGTGGGGAGCAGAACAGGCAGATCAACTGAACTACATTGCTGAGGGGAGCAGTGGGCAAGGCAGGAGAGGTCTGCTGGGCCATGTGGGTCCCCTTGGCCGGCAGCAGGGATCGAACTCATGCTGCAGTGGCTGCGATCTGCTCCACAGTGCATTGTTTAACCCACTGCGCCACCAGGGAGGCCCGGAAGATTTATTTTTATTGAAGATTTATTTTATTTATGTATACAAGAACTGGGGTCTAGGCCAGAGATGCAGGGGGTGAGAGGATTCACCAGAAACAGTGGGGAGCAGAACAGGTGGATTTACTGAGATATACTGAGACAGGAGAGGTCTGCTGGGCCTTGTGGGTCAGCTGCCTGGCTGAGGATCATACCATGACAAAGTGGCTGGTAATAGCTTGATAACACTGAGACTTTAATCTCTGTGCCACCAGGGAGGTCCTCCTGGAGAAGATTAATTTTTTTGTTGTTTTTAAAGGTCTGTTTATGCATATAAGAGCTGGGGTGTAAGCCAGAAGTGGTGGCGGGGGTGCCTGAGAGGAGTCACCAGAAACAATGGGGAACAGAACAGAGGATCTGCTAAAACACACTGCAGAGGGGAACAGTGGGTGAGACAGGAGCAGTCTGCTGCGCAATGTAGGTTAGATCCCTGGCTGGAGACTGAACTCGTGCTGCAGTGGCTGCTGATAGTTTCTCAGTGCTGAGACCCAAACCCTTGCACCCTTGTTCATTTTAGAAGAACATGTGATTTATATTAGTTGTCTAAAGTGTTGGAGTTGTCTTATTTAAATTAGAGTAATCCTATGGTAGAGGAGTAGTCTTTTGTTTTTTTTGAAGATTTATTTATTTATGCATACAAGAATTGGCGTTCAGACCAGAGTGGGGGGTGGGGGGGCGCAAGCGATATGCAGGGTGAGAGGATCCACCAGAGACAAAGTGGGAAACAGGACAGATTGAAATACACTGCTGAGGGGAGTACAGATTGACTGAAATACACTGCTGAGGGGAGTAGCAGGCTAGCTAGAGGAGAGGTCTGCTGTGCCATGTGGGTTGTGTCCCTCGCCAAGAATCATGCTGTGGTTGCCTTACAGTGTGGTGCTTAACTAACCCTTGTGGCACCAGGGAGGCCTGAGGAGTATTATTCTTACCTCCATTTTATGGAAGAGTAAACTGAGACTGTGAAATTTATCAACTTGTTTCTAGTCATAGAGGAAGGAATCGATAGAGGTAGAATTTTAACTTACACCTTTCAGACTTTAAAGTTACGTTCTTATCCTGTCATTAGGAAAGAAGTGGGTGTGGGCCTTTACGGAAGGTAATGAAATTAGTGAGAATTTGAAATTAATGGTATCTATGGAGCCCAAGGGAGGCTTGTTCATGTATGAAATGAGTGTGAGAAAGTGCTAGAGAGATGAAATATGTTTGAGTGGGGAAAAGAGTGGCTGGGAAGGTGTGGAAAAGGTGAGGTGCTGCAGTCATAAAGACAGGTTCAGGTCCTGGCTCTGTATCTTTCTAGTGATGTGTTTTCCAGAAAGTGATGTTAATTATTTGAGACTCAATGTTTTCATCTGTAAAATGGGAGGGATATTTCAAAGAAAAGCTAATGAAAATATGTCAAAGTTTGGAACTGAATAGGATCAAAAAAAGAAATAGGTAGATTTTCAATATGGCATTTTTTTGAGTGATACAGGATTTTCTGAGATGGAGAACAGTGAATTTGACATTATTTTTCATTTTTGTACAGTGTGTATTTCTCATCCCCATGAAATTCCCATCACCAATTCACCCATGCACCATCACCATAGTCCCTGTGCTCTTCCCACCCATTTTGGTCCTTCCCCTCCAACTCCCCTAGGGAATATCTCAGATTTATAATTGTTGATTTTTATTTTTAATTTATTGTAATTAATTTTTTCCCTTATTAGTCCCTTATTTGTTTCCTCTAAATTCCTCCTATAAGTGAAACCATCTGATAGTTTCACTTTTCTTTCTGGCTTATTTCACTCAGCATAATCCCTTCTACCCCATCCATATTGCCGTGCATTGCATGAGTTTATCCTTTTTGATTGCTGCATAATACTCCAGTGTGTGTGTGTGTGTGTGTGTGTGTACAGACACCACATCTTCTTGATGCAGTCATGTATTTTGGGGCATTTGGGTTGTGTCCATAGCTTGCCTATTGTGAAAAGTGCCACGATAAACATAAGTGTGCAGGTGTCCTTTTGAATTAGTGTTTTTGTCTCCTTTGGGTAAATTCCTAGGAGTGGGATTGCTGGATCATATGGAAGTTCCATTTTTAGTAGTTTCAGGAACTTCCACACTGCTTTCCATAGTCATTGGACCAGTTTGCATTCCTACCAGCAGTGTAGTAGAGTTGCTTTTTCTCCACATGCTCGCCAACATTTGTTGTTGCTAATTTTTTTGATATGTGCCGTTCTCACTGGTTTAAGGTGGTATCTCATAGTGGTTTCGATTTGCATTTCTCTGATTACAAGAGATGTTGAGCATTTTTTCTATGCCTCTTGGCCATTTGCATTTCCTCTTTGGAGAAATGTCTTGTTAGCTCTTCTGTCCATTTTTTGACTGGATTGTTTATTTTTGTTTAGTCTGGTCAGCTCTTTGTAGATCTTTTTGATAAGTCCCTTGTCGGTAGTGTTGTGTGCAAAAATTTTCTCCCAGTCGGTGGGATGTCTCTTTGTTTTGGTTGGTATGTCTTTTGCTGTACAAAAGCTTTTTAGTTTAATATAGTCCCAGCTGTTTATCTTCTACTTTACTATCTTTGCTTTAGGTGCTCTGTCTTTAAAGATGACTGTCATGTAGAGTTTGCTTACTTTTTCTTCTAAATATTTTATGGTTTCAGGTCTTATGCCTAATTCCTTAATCCATTTTGAGTTGGTTTTTGTGCATGGTGAAAGGCAGTAGTCTAGTTTCATTCTTCTGCATGTAGCAGTTCAGTTTGCCCAGCACCATTTATTGAACAAACTGTTTTTGTTCCATTGCATATTGTGCTCCTTTGGGAGGACAATACATGTGAACAGGTCTGGAATCCTGGCAAAGGAAAGGAACTTACCTAAACTTTCAACTCATTTCTCAAAAGTGATATAATAAATCTGTTACAGTCCCCTTTGCCCCCTTTTACCTGGACACTGGTCTCTACTGGAAGAGCAGCCCAATCCTTTGAGTTTACAACCTTGATCACTAAACTTAGAGTCTCGTCCCCTTGTTTTTTAACTGTGCTCTCCTTGCCCGCCTCCACACGTCTGCCTGCGGGCTCTCCTCTTGAGCAAAGTCAGAGCGGCCTTTCTACTGGTGGCTGCCCGTTGCACTCTCTCCCCCCTCCATCCCTGGACTGTTAGTGTCCTGAACGCTCCATGCCCTTCCTTTTCTCAGTGGCCCAGAAGCTTCTGGTTTCTCCTAGAAATAGCAGGTTTCATTGATTCCTTCCCTGTCAATAGAATTTTAAGTGTTTCTAGCTTTTGCTCCTGCAAGCACAACTGCAGTGGGCAATCCCTATAGTTGTTTCTCGGTGATTTGGGCAAATGTCTCTGTAGGGTAGAAATGCTGAGTCATAGAATAGATGTGACTTTCCTTAGTAATGGATACTGCTATGTGGCCTTCTAGAGGGGCTGTTCTATTCTTGTCTGGTCTCCTGCTTGAAAGCCTTATTGGTGGCTCAGGGCAGAGGCATCACAGCCCTCCGTCTGTCTGTGCTTCTACGGGGCAGTCTGCCTGCTGTGTCCTTTACATGTTTTTTTATGGTTAGATTGTGAACTCTTTTTAAGTGAGTGGTTTTATTTTTCTGAATAGATTATATTTGTATAGCACAAAATTTAGAGAAGTTACAAAGTCTTCATCCAATTTTGTCTTTCCTCCATTTACTCCCTAGTAATGTTGATTACTTAGGTAGCCTTCCAGAGATATTTAAGGCATATATAAGAAATTGTGTGTTCTTTTAGTCCCTGTGTTTATATAATTACCTTATAGCGCATTGTTTGCAGTTTGCTTTTTTCACACAACCTGTCAGAATGTAAAGATCCTCATTCCTTTTATATATAAATTTATTAACTCCACCCCTTACTAAGAGACATTTAATTTGTTTGTTAATGTTTTGCTCTAAGATTAATGCTATCGTGGATAACCTACATAAGTCTTTGTGTCCTTTCATAATACATACGATTCTATCTGTAGGTTAAATTCTAAGAAGTAGAATTCTGGTGCCAGTGGGTGTGTAATTTTTAAAAATTGAGGTGAAATTCACATAAAAGGTAACCATTTAAAAAATGAATAAGTTCAGTGGCTTTTAGTATTTTCATAACTTTTGTGCAACTATCACCTTAGTCTAGTTACAAAACTTTTTGATTATTCTAAAATAAAACCAATAAAGCAGTTACTCTGCTTCCTTCTCTTTTTGCAAGTCTCAATCTACATTTTATTTTTGTGATTCAACTGTTCTGGCTATTTCACAGTAGTGCAATCATACGGTACAGGGTCCTTTGTGTCTAACTTCTTATGCTTATAAGTTTTCAGAGATCATTCATGTTTTACTTTTGTCAGTTCGCTGAAACTTTAAATCTGTGTATTTTGTTTTTTTAAATTTCTTATATTGCATTAGCTTAACCTCATTTAATTTCTTATATTGCACTAGTTTAATCTCATATTTCTTGAGCCATTTGTATTTTTCTCTTCTAAATTTATCTCCTCATATCATTTACCCATTTTCTACTGGATTGTCTTATTAATTTGTGGGAACTTTACAAATAGTAGGGAAATTAGACCTTTGTGAGGCTAGCATTTTCCCTCATCTGTCTTTTCCGGTACATTTAGCTTGCATACCATGTGAGTACTGGTACTCTACTCTTTTTTTTTAAAAAATTATTTATTTTTTTATAAAGATTTTATTTATTTATGCATACAAGAACTGGGGTACAGGCCAGAAGTGTGTGTATGGCGGGGGGGGGGGGATGCACCTGAAACAGATGGAGAGCAGATGTACTGATACATGCTGTTGAGGGACTTAGCAGGCAACCCCTTGCACCACCAGAGAGGCCTATTGGCACTGTACTCTTAAACAAGAGATGCAAGGCTGCCCTCCTGGAGTTATGTTTTAACATAGGAATGCAGGGATACAATAGACAAATGAGATGATGTCCACATTTGGTCCATATTCTGAAAGAAACTAAACAGAATATCATAAGAGATGGGAGGTGTGGTAGTCTTCTTATATAGAAAATCAAGTGGGAGGTGATAATTGGAATCCAGACACAAAAGGCAAAGTGACCATTCTGATAGGTGGAAAAAGCCACAAAGACCTCAGAAAAAATTGCAAGTTGAGCAAGAAGAGGGTATAAGATTAGGTTGGAAGGGTATTTAAATTAAGGATTTTTTAAAAAAGATTTATGTATGTATATAAGAACTGGGGTATAGGCCAGAGTAAATTGCAAGTGAGCAAGGAGAGGGTATGAGATTAGTTTGAAAGGGTGTTTAAATTAAGGATTTTTATTTTTTTAAGATTTATTTATGCACACAAGCACTGGGGTACAGGCCAGAGCTGTGGGGGGTGAGAGGATTCACCACAGATAGAGCAGGGAGCAGAACAGGCAGATCAACGGAAGTACACTGCTGAGGGAGCAGCGGGCAAGGCAGGAGAGGTCTGCTGCACCATGTGGGTCCCCTCCCTGGCCGGCAGCAGGGATTGAACTCATGCTGTAGTGGCTGAGGTTTGCTTCATGGTGTGTTGCTTAACCCACTGCGCCACCAGGGGGGGCCCATAAATTAAGGATTTTTTTTAAAAAAGATTTATTTATTTATGCATACAAGCACTGGGGTACAGGCCAGAGGTACGAGGGGGGGGAGGTGAGAAGATTCACCACAGAGAGCAGGGAGCAGAACAGGCAGATCAACTGAAGTACACTGCTGAGGGGAGCAGCAGGCCCAGAAGGAGAGGTCTGCTGCACCATGTGGGTCCCCTCCCAGGCCGGCAGCAGGGATTGAACTCATGCTGCAGCAGCTGCGGTTTGCTTCATAGTGCGTTGCTTAACCCACTGCACCACCAGGGAGGCCCAAATTAAGGATTTTTTAAAAGAGATTTATTTATGCATATAAGAACTGGGGTATAGGCCAGAAGTGTGGTGGCTGAGAGCATTCACCAGAGACAGTGGGAACAGGATAGGCAGATCTACTGAAATACACTGCTGAGGGGAGCAGCAGGTGAGGCAGGAGAGGTCTGCTGCACCTTGTGTGTCACTTCCGTGGCCAGGGATTGAACTTGTGCTCCTTGCCTGTGGATAGCTTCATGGTGCTGTGCTTTAACTCCTTGTGCCACCAGGAAGTTCCCTAAATTGAGGATTTTTAATGACTACTGTTATTTTGTGGTTATGTATAAACCATAATTTATTAAACTCATAGTTGGAAAATTTTTATGGTTTTACCCCTTTTTTAGACTTATAAAATCTTGATTAGCAGTGCTGTCATATATATTGTCTTCTTATGCTTTCTTCCTTCACATAGATCGTATGGTGTTTTTAAAGGTGTTCCAGTACTTGAGACCCAACAACCCTCTGAGTTTGTACTTTTGTGTTACAGAGTGTTTTAATGACAACTACTGGTTTGGGAGGGACAGAAGTTGTGAATACTGCTTTGATGAGCCACTACTGAAAAGAACTGATAAATACCGAACTTATAGCAAGAGGCACTTTCGGATTTTCCGGGTAGGTGACCAGTATCACCATGTCTTGGAGAACTGGTCTTCTGTCCTCATTCTTGGACATCTTCCCACTATTACTCCACATGAACATTTTATTTTATTTATTTATTTTTTAAAAGATTTATTTATGCACACAAGAACTGGGTGGAGTAAGACCAGAGGTGAGAGGATACACCAGAGACAGAGTGGGGAGCAGAACAGGCAAATGGACTGAAATACACTGCTGAGGGGAGCAGTGGGCAAGGCAGGAGAGGTCTGCTGTACCATGTGGATCAACTCCCCGGCTGGTGGCAGGGATCAAACTCGTGTTGCAGTGACTGCGGTTTGCTTCATAGTGTTTTGCTTAACCCATTGCGCCACCAGGGAGGCCGCCTGAACATTTTAAAAGGGGGAAAGATCGATATGATCTGAAGAGAAATCAGAGTATGCATGAACATTTTAAATAAAACATTCTCTATATCTCTATTTTAGGAAATGGGTCCTAAAAACTCTCACATTACATACATAGAGGATCACAGTGGGAATGGGACCTTTGTAAATAGAGTCCTTGTTGGGAAAGGAAAACGTCTTCCTTTGAATAACAATTCCGAAATTGCACTTTCGATATGGAGTAATAAAGGTAATATAATTATGTTATGGATGTTGAATTTTTTTCCCCCTTCCATATAAAAGGAAAATTGACATTGTGTCTTTGCAGAATGTGGTTTAAGTGAATGAAATAAGTTAGTTAGCATTTAAAATCCAACTCCGTCCTATTTGCATTTTTAATTAAGAAAAAGTTCGATCACCAGAATTTTTCTAAGGTTTTGAGTTTGGTTAGTTCAAGGTGGTTTATACTTTAAAATACCAAATATGTAAAGGTATAAATGACAGGGAAGATGCTATTAGTATGATGACCTATGATCTAAATTTTATTAAGATGTTTATTTACTTGTCTAAAACTTTTTTTAAAGATTTTATTTTTATTTATGCATACAAGAACTGGGGTACAAGCCAGAGGTGTGTATGGGGGTGGGGGGAGAAGATTCACCAGAGACAGAGTGGGGAGCACAATAGGCAGATCAACTGAAACACACTGCTGAGGAGAGCAGTGGGCAAGGCAGGAGAGGTCTGCTGCACAATATGGGTCATCCCCCTGACCAGGGATCGAACCTGTGCTGCAGTGGCTCATGCTGCAGTGGCCTTAGTAGCCCCATGGTGCGGTTGGTGCTCAACCCCTTGCACCACCAGGGAGGCCTGCCTAAAATATTTTTTTCTAGGCTCCAGTGAATTGCTTTTTGATTCTGGGTATGTATTAGTCTGCCCAGGTATTTTATACTTGTGCAATTAAATATTCTGAAGTCAAGGAATTAAATTTAGCATTTATGTATAGATTTTCATGCAGATGAGAAAGATGCAGTGTATTTCTATTGAAGAATGAAATTTGATTATCATTATTTTCCAAGGGTTTCATGATATGTTTAGCTAAAAAATTCTTTTAGGGTTAGAAGTTAGATGTAATTAAAAGCAGTTGTCTTATGTTCCGTATATTTGTTAAGTTTTAGGTCTTTTTCAAATGAATTAATGAGAACTATTTCTGCCCTTTTTCTCTTAGTTTTTGTATTTTTTGATCTGACTGTTGATGATCAGTCAGTTTACCCTAAGGAATTAAGAGATGAATACATCATATCAAAAACTCTTGGAAGGTAAATTTTTTTTTCTTATAGATATTGTGTTTAATTTTTCCCTAAACACTGTCATTGGTTAATTTTTGTTCCTGATTTTATAACTTAACCATTCATAATATACTGGTAGGGTACCTATTCATGATAGTTACATTATTAATTTATTTGATAATAATCAATTGACATGAATTTTCTTTATAAATTTGTGATAACTTTTTAAAAAATATTATTTATTTATGCATACAAGAGCTGGGGTACAGTCCAGAGTTACACGAGGTAAGAGGATTCACTAGAGATAGAGTGGGGAGCAGAACAGGCAGATCGGAGCCTCCCTGGTGGCACAGTGGGTTGAGCAATGCACTATGAGGCAAACCTCAGCTACTGCAGCACCAGTTTGATCCCTGCCGCCAGCCAGGGAGGGGACCTACATGGCGTAGCAGATCTCTCCTGCATCGCCTGCTGCTGCCCTAGGCAGTGTGTTTCAGTCAGTCTGCCTGTTCTGCTCCCCACTCTGTCTCTGGTGAATCCTCTCACCTCCCGTGACTCTGGCCTATACCCTGGTTCTTGTATGCATAAATAAATAAATCTTTTTTAAAAAAAGAACAGGCAGATCGACTGAAAGATATACACTGCTGAAGGGAGCAGCAGGGAGACAGGAGAGGTCTGCTGCCCCATGTGGGACTCCCTGGCTGGGGATCAAACTCGCGTTGCTTTGCAACAGATGCTTCACAGTGCTGTGGTCAACCCACTGCACCACCAGGGAGGCCCTTAAATAATATTTTTAATGAGAAATAATTATAAAGAATAATGAGAAGAAGTGGTATTATTTTATGTGTTTTGCAAGTCTCTGGTATCTGTTTACTAGATGACTGTGTCCTGACACTTGTTCTGACTCATTTAGTCTGTTATAATATATGCCTTGAAGCCTCTGGAAAACTCTTCTCATTCTTCTGAGAGAAGGATAATGGAAAAGGCAAACATCGTCTTGCTAGTATTCTGAACATAGTTTTGATTTTGTGGATCTTGGAGTCCTTTCGGGGTTGCTTGTTCAGACCTTGCAATTACCACTTCCTTAGGAAAAGTGTTCATAACAGTCCTACACTTTTACTCCATCCTCCCCCCCACTTCTCCACACCTAAAGTCCTTTGTACTTACTGGTGTTTTTGGAAACTTGAAAGTAGAAACTACGTAGCAGGAAATAATTAGTCTTATTCTTGTTCAGAAAAGCAAGCACAGTGCAGTCTTTGTGACCATCTATGGGGATTAATTTATGGGTATTAAATTCATTAACTCATTGTGTTTCCATATTTGCATTGACCGCTTAGAAATTCACAGCCAAATATGTGCTCTTTTTAAAGAAAGAGCACTTTTTTTGTACGGGAGGGTTCAACACTATCGTATTAGTAGGTGATAGAAACTACACTCAAATAAATGCATGATGGAAATAATTGGGAAATGTGGGAGTATGACTTTAGGCATGACTCAATCTAGGATCTTTAGGCTTTATGTCACTCTTGGAATTCTGTTACGTGTGACTTGACCTAAGAGCTCCCTCTGGCTTTATCTCTTGTTTCAGCTGTTCCTTTTTTCCCTCCTCTAGATATTGCTCTCTCTGTAGCAGAATAATGGCTGCCTTGAGCCAAAGAGTTGTATTCCTTTGTCTAGAAACCATAGCTAAGAGAACATTAGCATTTAATTCCATGGAAAACTATGACTGACTAAATTTTCTATCAGTATTCACCCCATGGTGCTACAAGTGGGTGTTGTACTATAATAGATATATGTGGACTCAGTGAAGATTTCTAAGGGGAGATGTTATTAGCAGATGGGGAGCTGGAAAGTATTTTGTGCAGATTTAAAAGCTAATAGTTACACGAACTGCTGTCTCACACCACATGAAAATGTTAACTCAAAATGGAACAAAGAACTAGATATAAGAGGTAAAACTATAAAAAACTGTAAGAAGAAAGCAGGGATAGTGCTTCATGACCTTGGATTTGGCAATGATTTCTTCAATGTGACAGCAAAGGCACAAGCAACAAAAGAAAATGTAGATTGGACTTCATCAAAAAGACTTACTCATTAAGATTGTCAAGAGAATGAAACAGTACAGAATGAGAGAAAGTATTTGTCAGTCATATATTTGATAAGGATCAGATATCCAGAATAAAGAACTCCTACAGCTCAACAACAAAAAGACAAACATCCTAATTTTAAAATGGGTGAATAGATGCTAACTAAACTCATTGTTTATATTATATACCTGGAACAATGTAATGTTATATGTCAGTTATTCCTCAATAAAAATAATTAGCAAAGGATTTGAATAGACATTTCTCCAAAGAATATACACAAATGATTAAAACTATATAAGAAGATGCTTAGTATCATTAGTCATTTCTGAAATGCAAATGCAAATGACAATGAGATACCACTTCTCACCAGCTACCACTACGATGGCCATAATAAAGAATTGGAAAATAAAATGCATCGGTGAGGATTAGAGAAATTAGAGATTAGAAATTAGAAATTCCATCCATGTGTTTGCTTCGGCAGCACATATACTAAAATTGGAAAGAAATTCCATCCACTGTTGGTGGGAATGTAAAATGGTACAATGGAAAACAGTTTGGTGTTTTTTCAAAAGTTGAACAGAATTACCCATGACCCTGCAGGGCCTGCTGGGTATATACTCTCTAAAATTGAAATTAGATGTTCAAACAAAAACTTGTGCATGAATGTTAATTGCCATTCTATTCACAGTAGACAGAAAATGGAATCAACCCATCAACAAGTGATTGGTAAACAAAATGTGCCAAATCTGTGCAATGGAATGTTCCTTAGCTATACACAAAAAAGAAATGTGTTTCATGCTTAAAAAACCTATCAAGTGACAGAAACCAAACACAAACTGACAACCTATTATATGATTCCACTGCTATAAAATATTCAAAATAGGCACATCAGAAGCGACAACAGATTAGTGGTTGCCAGGGGTAAGGTGAGGGTAGAATAAAGAGTGGATGCTTAATGGGCATGGGATTTCCATTTGGGCTGATGGAAAGGTTCTAGATCTGAGTTAGTGGTTGTATAATATTGTGGATATACTTGATGCCGCTGAAATGAAGAAATGGTAAATTTTATATTTTGTATGTATATACACAATACACAGTTACAAACAAGATGTTTGGCAAACCTGTCATCCCACCTTCAAAGCCCACAGTAGTGGCGTAATAGTTGACTTCAGGTAATTAATGAACCAGGTAGGTTATGATACCCCAGTAGCTTTTACCTGGGGCTGACCTGGCTCTGTTTGGAGAACAGAGCCCATGTACATTTAACTGCCCTGGTGTCTTAGGTAGTATTCCTCCTTCAGCACATTCCAGTGAATTGTAAATCTTTGAGGGCTTGCTGCAGCAGGTTAAATTATGTAATGCTTTTGGTTTCTTAGGTATTGCATTTTCCTTTAGGGTACCTCAACTGTATATGTATTTCCTTTAAAGATAGAGAATAAGAAAAGATAGATATGTATCAAGGAAAGCAACTCATTTGCAGATTTTGTTTACTGTAACTGGTTTCAAGTGCTCATTTTTTATTATGACATAATTCTGTTTGGTGTGTCTCATTTCTTTTTTTTTTTTTTTAAGAAGATCCAGTTTTGTTTTTTAAAGATTTATTTTTTTATGCATATAAGAGCTGGGGTACAGGCCAGAGTCAATGGAGGTGAGAGGATTCACCAGAGACAGAGTGGGGAACAGAGCAGGCAGATCGAGTGAAATCCACTGCTGAGTGGAGCAGCAGGCGAGGCAGGAGAGGTCTGCTATGCCACGTGGGTCCCTGCCCTGGCTGAGGATCAAACTCACACTGCTGTGTCCTGGTTGCTCTGCAATGCAGCTCTCAATCTGCTATGCCACCAGGGAGGCTCCTCATTTCCTTCTTATTTGTTCTCCTATTCTGTTTTTCTAAGGATTGCAGAATCTTGGATGATAATAAGTCTTTTTTTTTTTTTTAATTTTTTATTATTTATGCATACAAGCACTGGGGGTACAGGTCAGAGGTGGC
>JAGFMF010011483.1:59917-99489 GCA_019455555.1 Galemys pyrenaicus | reverse complement strand
CCCTCTCTGGCCGGCAGCAGGGATCGAACTCGTGCTGCAGTGACTGCGGTTTGCTTCATAGTGCGTTGCTTAACCCACTGCGCCACCAGGGAGGCCCTCTTTCTCTTTTTTAAGACTTATTTATTTATTCGTTTATTTTTTAAAGATGTATTTATTTATGCATACAAGAGCTGGGGTACAGGCCAGAGTCCAGGGCGGTGAGAGGATTCACCAGAGACAGAGTGGGGAGCAGAACATGAAGATTGACTGAAATACACTGCTGAGGGGAGCAGCGCGGGAGGCAGGAGAGGTCTGCCACCTCATGTGGGTCCTTTCCCTGGCCAGGGATTGAACTCGAGCTGCAGTGACTTTGAAAGCCTCACAGTGTGGTGCTCAACCCTTTGTGCTATCAGGGAGGCCCCACAACTTTCAATCTTAAATCAGGGAAGCAGGGGGAGGAGGGAGGTGAGCAGGGCAGCCTTCCTGGGAGAGAATCCAGCTATTTCTCAAGCCTAAGCAACTCGACATAATGGGTCCCACTTGCAGTTCATGATGTGCAAGTGTGCCATTGGTGCAGGCTGTTACTGTGCCTTTCAGGTCTGCATTACCTCTGTCCCTGCTGGGGGTGTGGCTCCCATCACATTATGTGCTGAGCTCACTCCAGCTGCCAGCGTTGGAAGTCTTTTGTGATTTTGCTGGGCTTAATCTTCGGTTTTAGAATTAGCCGTAGCTTCGGTTAGGTTTTCTGAGAGATGTTGGGTCTCCTGTTGAGTGTGCAGTGGCGGTGTGCCCACCTATATCTCTGCTGACCTCCATTTGGTTTTTCCGTTCCCTGTGGGAACTTGAACAGGGACCCTCGCCCTAATGGCCACTCCTTGGCCGTCCAGTCTCTGCGCCTCTGGGAAGACTGTCCTCAGTCTCTCTTCCAGCGTTCTATCCCTAACAGTTTAGTTCAGGCCAGCTCGGGTTGGAACAATAAATCCTTGAAAGAAGAAAAAATAGATATGTGTGTTTGAATTGTTGCCCTGGAAACAGCAGTCCCCCCAAGAAATCTGTCAGATGATTTAGCACTTAATAGACCTCACAGATTTGAAACAGCAGGATCCTTGAGAAAAGGAATTTGGAAACAAAGGGTGCCCTTTGCGTGTGGGGATTTAATTCTGATGAGAAAAGAAAAACATGCCTCTTGGGTCTTTTCATGTGCCCTAATAGGGAAAGTCTTAGGGAACAAATCTGGATGGAGACGAGCTGTGTTAGCCCTCAGAAAGAAGGAAGACCTGGGAACAGGGTATGAATTTGCCTGAAATTTATGAATAGGCACACCCTGTGCTTCTTGTACTTTTTGTCTAAAAAGAAAACATTAACAACCAAGGAAAAGGTGAAGTTCATCCCTGCCACAGGGGTCTCACTTTGAACCTCTCTTGTCTACATTTTGTTTTTGCAGCAGAAGGTGGAGAGAATATTCCAGGAGGACAAGGATGCAGTTGCCTCAGTAAACTGTCTAGTGATCATCCAGTTTTATTTTGGGGAAAATTAAGTGTTTCTGAAAAACCAAAAATTTTTTTTCTTTCTGGCACTAGCTTGAGTGTTTGGAATATGAATTCCAGTCTCTGTTTTGTCATAAACAGAGCATCTGGTTTGAGGAACATTCCTTCTATCCACTTTCTCCCTCATGTTCACTACCTGAAATTAATTCTTTCCTCCTTGTCTTTGAGGCATATTATAATGTACAGTTTTTGAATGGATTGTGGACATCTCAAAGGAGGGGGCACTTATAGATACACATTCCTATGTATGGTGTGTGTGTACCTTTTCCATATTATTATTGATGACCTATTTTATTTTACTTTTTTTAAAGATTTATTTATGCATACAAGAACTGTGGTACAGAGGTGCAGGAGGGTGAGAGGATTCACCAGAGGCAGAATGGGGAGCAGAACAGGCAGATCTACTGAAATACAGTGCTGTGGGGAGCAGCAGGCGAGGGAGAAGAGGTCTGCTGTGCCATGTGGGTCAGCTCCCTGGCCAGGGATTGAACTCGTGCTGCAGTGGCTGCAGATAGCCTCATAGTGCTGTGACTTAACCCCTTGTGCCACCAGGGAGGCCCGATGGCTTATTTTCATTGTATCCAAATAGTCTTGTGGTCAATTCCCTTTGGCTGCACTGAAGAGCTGCCACATCATGGGCACTTTATTGGGTTTTCATGTCTTCATGCATTCATTCTGTCAGAGGACAGTTAAAGAGCTCATGTGTCAAGCACTGTTAGGCACTGTAGGTTTAAAGAGGTGGTCTGGCTTTGGGAAGCTGACAGACTGGTGGAATGGTGTGATGCATGGGGTAGGAGAGCTGAATGCTGAGTTTGGCAGATCCTTGGATGACTGGGGTCACTGGCCACATTGCTTTCGGGTACCCATGGATTTACCCCGTGGGAAGATGGTCTAAAGACTTCAGTGATGTGGGTTGACATGGGCATGTTTGTTTGCTCAGGCTGCCAGACAAAATGCTATAAGTCTGGGTGACTTACCAATATACATCCATTTTCTCAGAGATTTGGATGCTAGAAGTCCAGTTTCAAGGTGTCAACATTGGTTTCTCCTGAGACCGCTCTTTGCAGGTGGCCACCCTCTCTGTCCTCACACAGCCCTTTCCCTGTGTGGTCATATCCCATGGTCTTTTCTCTTGAGGACACCAGTGATGTTGTATTAATACCCTCTTCTTCCCAACAGCCTCATTTTAATCACTTCTTCAAAATTCCTGTTTCCAGATGAAGTCACAGTACTGGGGGTTAGGGTTTCCTCCCCAATAGAAATTGGGGAGGGAAGACACACTTTAGTCCAGAAGAGTGGGGACATTATTTCCAACGTTGAGCTCCTCTGATATGGAAGCCCCTGGGCCAGTTACAGGTCTGACTTCTAAGGGTGCTTAGGAAATATTTGTCCCTTGAGTGAATGGGAAGGTAAGTAAAGTGGACAGATAGGAAGACAAGGAAGAGTTCACGGTGGAGGCTCTGAGCAGGTGTAGGAGAAAAATAAGGGTGGGGACTGTGGGAGTGGCACTGCACGAGAAGTGAGATCCTAAGGGACAGTGCAGAGTGGAATCCAGACCAACTTGGCACACTCAGAACGGGCAGTAGGCGCTACACTGAGTAACTCAAACAACGATGGAAGCAGGTGGTTCCACACTGGATACAAAACAGGCCAATGGATTCTTGAGCACTGCGATTTGTCTTTATCTGTCAACTTGCTGCATGTTGAGGGCCTTGGCTCCTATATCCTCTCCCCTCAGCTGCCATGATGCACTTGGCTCAGTGGGAGGAGTGGTATGGGGTTGTATGGGAAAGTACATGGAGCTTGGGAACCAGGCAGGTCTGGCTCTGTACTCTGCACACGTTACTTGAGTGAGTGACTGATGTGGGCTTCTAGCCAACCTCAACGCTCACAGTCCTAGTCATGGATATTTCACCTTGTGGAACCACTGGACTCCACTGGATGACTTGGGAATGCAGAGGTGATGGACACGTGAGGCTTGGAGCTTAAGCTTAAGCAAGGTTATGTCCTGGTAGACAGACTGCTCACTTCCCTATTGCCAGCAGCACCCTCACCCTATGTTTCTAGGCACTTTGCTTTCCTCAGACATAATTTACTTAAGTTTTTCATTTCTTCACAGGATGAGGACATGAAGAGAAAGTTTCAGAATTTGCTTTTTGAAGAAAATACGTCAACAGCTCTACCCCCAATTTCAGTGCAGGTATTCCAGATAGTGTTCATTAAATGTGGCAAGGGCCATGAGTTTGAATAGTCTTAGTAGCAATTGCTTAACATTTTAAAAAAATATTTATTTATTTATGCATACAAGAACTGGGGTACAGGCCAGAGTCTGGGGCGGTGAGAGGATTCACCAGAGACAGAGTGGGGAGTAGAACAGGCAGACTGACCGAAACACACTGCTGAGGGGAGCAGCGGGCCAGGCAGGAGAGGTCTGCTGTGCCATGTGTGTCCCCTTCCTGGTCGGGGATCGAACTTGCGCTGCAGTGGCTGCGAAAGCCCCACCGGTACTCCCACAGTGTGGTGCTCAACTCCTTGCACCACCAAGAAGGCCTGATTTCATGATTTATTGACTATAATTTTATTCTAAAGCCTATGTAAGGGGCCTCCCTGGTGGCGCAATGGGTTAAGCAACGCACTATGAAGCAAACCGCAGCCACTGCAGCACGAGTTCGATCCCTGCTGCCGACCAGGGAGGGACCCACAGGAGCAGCAGACCTCTCCTGCTGTGCCCGCTGCTCCCCTCAGCAGTGTACTTCCGTTGATCTGCCTGTTCTGCTCCCTGCTCTGTCTGTGGTGAATCCTCTCACCCCCCACACCTCTGGCCTGTACCCCAGTTCTTGTATGCATAAATAAATAAATACTTAAAAAAAAAAAGTTTCAGTTTGTAAGTTTCAGTTAGTATCTGTTTATTCCTTTCCTCCTTCTTTTGGTGACTGATAACATTCCTCTTCCCACTTCCTTCTGGCAGGTTTATAAAAGACACAAAGATTATTTCTCCCACAAAAGAGTATCTCTCTAAGTGAGAGTATCTCTTCCAGTGAGAGGTATTATAGTTCCTTTAAACTTCATAATTTAGGTGAGGACTAATGAGAGGAGACTGGTTCTACACGCTTACTTTCAGTTTGTATCATTGAGAGGTTGGAGGCCACAAGGGAGAGGATTGTCAGCATGATGAGCCTGTTGGAATCTGGGGTGGCAGTGGTGGGTATGATGGGAATTCAGATGTCAGTGAGAACAACCTGGAATTTTTGGTACTAGAAGTTTCACCTGCAGTGTCCCAAATTTCCCAGAAGCACCTTAGGACATGGGTCATCTTAAGCTAGTGGTTTTCTTGGAACAACTCTCCCTTTTTCTTTCTCACCAGCCTTCCACAAGTCAGAAGCGTCAGCGTGAAGGGGAAGCAGAGGATGCTAACGCCACAAAGCGCCTGGCTGTGTGTGCTGCTATCTCATGAGCACTGGATGAACACGAGAGATGAGCCCGGCTGTCATTTTCTTCCAGTTCGTTTTTTGTAGTTTGTATTTCAGTTTTGGGGACAGTTGCTTTTCCATAATCACCAATAGACAATTAAAATTCTAATGGAACCTGGTCTGTGGACTTCTATCTGATGATCAGCTCTCTACTTACATGCCTTTTGTGTGTGTGGACTTGAAGTGTGTGCCCTTCACTTAGAGCCCCACCTTGCTGTCATCAGCAGGTTGCCCAGGCTGTGTACCTGGGAAGTTGCACAGAAATGCTAAAGGCTCTTTGGAAAGTTACCAGGAAAGAGGCACAGCGAGGTTGGTGGTGGGCTTTATTTTATTTTTAAAGATTTACTTATTTATGCATACAAGCACTGGGGTACAGGCCAGAGGTGTGGGGGGGGGGGTGAGAGGATTCACCAGAGACAGAGCGGGGAGCAGAACAGGCAGATTAACAGAAGTACACTGCTGAGGGGAGCAGCGGGCAAGGCAGGGAGGTCTGCCGCGCCATGTGGGTCCCCTCCCTGGCTGGCAGCAGGGATCGAACTCGTGCTGCAGTGGCTGCTGTTTGCTTCATAGTGCGTTGCTTAACCCACTGCGCCACCAGGGAGGCCCGGTGGTGGGCTTTATAGACATTGGTTGGCTGCCAGAGTCCTCAAGAGATGGTAGGTACCTTGGTGCATATGCTACACTTAAGTTTTATTTATTTATTTATTAGAAACATTTATTCATGTGTACAAAAACTGGGGTATAGGCCAGGTGTGGGGGTGGGGGTGAGGAGATTCACCAGAGACAGAGTGGGGAACAGAACAAGCAGACTGACTGAAATACACTGCTGAGGGGAGCAGCAGGTGAGGCAGGAGAGGTCTGCTGTGCCATGTGGGTTGTTTCCTGGCTGGGGGTTGGACTTGAGCTGTAGTGGCTGTGATGCTTCATAGTGCGTTGCTTAACCGGCTGTGCCACCAGGGAGGCCCTTCTACACATAAGTTTGAAATTCTCATCCTCACCTCCCTAGAGATACAGGTCCATAATCCCAGCAGCCACAGGGTCAGATAAGTTGTTAGGATTCAAAATTTTCTTGATTAATAGGAAGGGGACATGGACATAACTGTATTCAACACAATACCCAGTGTAGTCCTGTAATTGGACACATCGATAGTTCTATACCCAATGGAGTCCTGTTCCAAATACTTTACTATTTTTGTAGCATATATTCACAGTAAAAGGGCCAGAGAAGACTTCAAGTATCTTCTTGTCAGTTCAGGTCAGTGTTTTCTGCTAAATGAGTCATGGATGACTTAGTTTTCAGAGCTTTTTGGATTTTGGAAATGCAGAAAAGGCGTGTAGATAAGTCCAGTTGGCTCAAATAACCAGGGAGCCTGTGCAAAGGCCCCACTCTTGGTTGGTCTTGTCTAGTCCTTGCAGTGATCCTGTAGCTAGATTTTTCTGGCCACCCTCGTGTTACAGGTGAGCAATCTACACTTGGAGGAGTAAGGTCTCCTCTCTGGTAGTACCCACCCAGTAAAGAGCACTAGGACACAACCCAGGTCTTTCTGACAGTTGATGTTCCTCATCTCCCCAATCCAATGCCTTACACTGAAGGAACTCACAGTCTGATGGCAGAGTACGTCATTTTATAAGTGCATAGAGTTCAGTGATATATGGAAGTTGGTACATCTTGGCAAGGAAAAGAGGCTCATTTAAATTACCTCATTGAAAAGGGGTTTATTTCAAGATTACAAATGGGCCTGGGAGCCAACAGGAACTCAGGCGGTTCTAGTAACAGTCTCTTTCTGAATCTCTTGATTCTTCTGTTGAGTTTTGGAACCTGCTTGCCATACCCTGAACCTAGCACCTTGATTCACGTGCTACTAGTGAGCCACCAGCAGGGTTGGGGCACACAGCTGTGGCCCCAGACAATAGGGGTGGTGGTTGGCAATTTCCATTAAAAGGGCGTACAAGCATTCTGAGACTTGGCTGGCCTGGTGCAGGGGACATTTGACTGGGATATAGGTGGTTGCGTATTCAAAGGGATGAGGCTGAGATTGCCAAATGAGATGGCTTTTAAGCTCATTTGAATACTTAATCCTAAGGCTGTGGTTTCTTAGGGCATGAGGTCAACACTTAATCTGTTTTCAGAGATCTTTGTAGTAACTCCCTCTGATTATACCTACCATGGCAGACTGAACAATGATCCCCAAAGATTTTTTCATTTAATCTTACAAATGTATGAATATGTTCCATTATATGGCAAGAGACTTTTCAGATGTGATTTATGTTAAGGCTTTTGAGAGGAAAATGATCTAGTTTTAGCCAGGTGGACCCAATGTTATTACAGTGTTCCTGTTAAGAGGGGCACAGGAGGGGTCCATCAGAAGAAATGAAGTGATGCACTTTGAAAATGGAGGACGGGGCCACAAACCAAGAAATACAGGCAGCCAGTAAAATGTGGAAAGCAAGGACATGAATTCTTTGCTCAGTTTCCTGAGAGACCAATCCTTTGCACTGAACTTAGCCAAATGCAACTGAATTCAGTCTTCCGACCACAAAGCTAAGAACAACTTTGTCTTTCTTAAACCACCCAATTTGTGGTAATTTGTAACAGTAGCCATAGAAAACAAATGATCAATGGGGTGATATCAGTTGCTAATCTGGGGCCACCCACCATGCACTTTGTTACTCTAATTTTCTTTGGGAAATTCTTTTTTTTTAATTTATTTATATATATTTGACATCAGTTGTAATCCCCATGTATTCCCCATCATCATATCACCAGTGCACCATCACCTCAGTCCCCCATGCTCTCATCTTCTCTCAACTCTCTCCCTCCCCCCCTCCCCACTAAATGTCCCCAGTTTGTCCTTGTCTTTTCATTTTTGGTTTTTGTGTCTTTATTGTTATTATTGTTGTTCTTATTCCTTTTCTTGATCCTTATTTGGTTCCCTTATATTCCTCCTAGGGGAGGAACCATCTGGTATTTTTCTTTTGCCTTCTGACTAACTTCGCTGAGCATCATCCCTTCCAGTTCCATCCATGTTCCTACGAATGCGTCTAGTTTTTCTTTTTTGATTGCTGAATAGTAGTCCATCGTGTATATGTACCATAGCTTCTCTTTGGGAAATTCTTTTTCCCTGTCTCACGAAGTCATGGGGTCTCCCTGTGCCCTAATGAGTTGGAATGCTCCCTAGAGGCTCCTTACCTGATGTATCTCCTCCACTGTCACTAGTGGTGGACACATGCACAGGGGGCCCTCCCTAGTGGCAAAATGGGTTAAGCAACACACTATGGAGCAGACCACAGCCACTGCAGCACAAGTTCGATCCCTGCCACAGGCCGGGGAGGTAACCCACATGGCACAGCAGACCTGCCTCACCCGCTGCTCCCCTCAGCAGTGTATTTCAGTCAGTCCACCTGTTTAGTTCCTCACTCTGTCTTTGGTGGATCCTCTCACCGCCTGCACTTCTGATGTGTACCCTAGTGCTTATATGCATAAATAAATAAAATTTAAACAACAACAACAACAACCATGCACAGGGTGGAGAGATTCACTGTGGATTCAGGCAAACAGAATCTTGGCGCTCTCGGTAGATCTGACAGCCTTTAATGTTGGGGCAGGGAACCAGGTATAGGCAGACCAGCAAGCAGGGAGGCAGACAGTAAATGAGCCTTCCACCCCCCCACACCCTCCCCCATCACCATGTTCTCTCTATGGGTTCATTCCCTCTGTAGTTTCTCTCCCTCTCCCCCTCCATCCCCTCCCTCTTTCCCATACAATCCCATAATGTACTTACAGCTCTGCATACCCCTTGCTCTCTGGCTTCTTGCCCTGGTGTTTGTAATCATAGACATGCGTGTCCTATGCTCAGGCTTCTCTGCTCAGGGTGTCTATGTGTGCCTGTGCTTGTGCTCTCAAGCACTTTTTGCACCAACACGGTATCATACATGGGCAATGAAACCTGGGTGGAAAACAAGACCGCAGGTGATGGCTGTAAGAGGCTGGTGGTGGGAGGTGAAAAAGAGCCAGAGAAACTCCATTTTCCCTACAACACAACACTTTGAAGTAGTAGCTAGTGGAACTGTGAGGCCAGCATTTGTGGTAGGAACAACATTGTGCTAATCTTGTACTTCCTGACTTAGGCTTTGGGAAAGCACAAATTGCTTTCATTTCCGTATCTAAAATGAGTACAGTAAGAGTACTAGCCTCGCATGGCATGTGTAAGATGCTAATGTTGGAAGGCGCATTTAAAGAGACTGGCCTATGGTAAGGAAGCCATCAATGTTGGCGTCTATTGTTAAAGGTGGGAGGCCCATACAGGTAGGCAGAGGGAGCAATAGGAAGTTCTTGAGGGGGCATCCCTGGTGGCCTGCGGGTTAAATCTCAGTGCTATTATCGCTATGGCCTGAGTTCAATCCCCGGCCAGGGAGGGGACCCACATGGCGCAGCAGACCTTTCCTGTCTCACCTGC
Source organism: Galemys pyrenaicus (assembly GCA_019455555.1). Lineage (NCBI taxonomy): Eukaryota > Metazoa > Chordata > Mammalia > Eulipotyphla > Talpidae > Galemys > Galemys pyrenaicus. The sequence continues at coordinate 90,036 of JAGFMF010011483.1, read as the reverse complement.
TGCTCCCCTCAGCAGTATGTTTCAGTAGATTCATCTGCTCTGCTCACTACTCTGTAGTGAATCTTCTCACTGTGCACCCCCCACCCCTGTGCCTCTGGCCTGTACCCTAGTTGTTCTATGCATAAATAAATCTTTTAAAAAAAGTTCTTGAGCCATGAAATACCTGTTCAGCTTTTTTTTTTTTAAGATTACATACAAGAACTGGGGTACAGGCCAGAGGTATGGGGGGGCGGTGAGAGGATTCACCAGAGACAGAGCGGGGAGTCAGAACAGGCAGATCCACTGAAACACACTGCTGAGGGGAGCAGTGGGCGAGGCAGGAGAGGTCTTCCGCCTCATGTGGGTCCCCTCCCTGGCCAGTGGCAGGGGTCGATCTTGTGCTGCAATGGCTTAATAGTATGTTGCTTAATCTACAGGGCCACCAGGGAGGACCCCTGTTCAGCTTTTGGGGAGCACACAAAATGGGTGAATCATCGAGTTGCTTTTAACAAAGCAGTTTTAGAAAATGCCAGGTCAGCCTTGGGCAGTTCCCAGCAGCTGAGATAACTCCTCTCCCTTCTGAAGAATAGGCAGGGCGCTCCCTGCTGGATCCACTGCAGCTCGATGATGGTGCAGTGGATAGTTCATTTGTGCCCATCCTGTACTTGATGACTTTTGTGGTAATTGCCTCCCTATTTTTCTGGGGAGGCATCTCTCCTAGTCTCCCCATCCCTACCCCCTGTTCTGGAGCAACTAACCCCACGACCTTCCTGGAGGTTGTGTAGCCAGGTCTTGGCCAATCTCACTTTGACTGGCTCAGGTGGTGACTTGGCCAAAGGGATCCAATGAATCTGTGTGAGTAACCCACATAGATCCTGGTTCTGTGAAGGTACCAGGGCCTCTAACTGAGTGCTTTTAACCTGGACTATGCACAACACTCAGGTTTGGGCTTGAGGTGGAAAAAAGTAAAGGTGGTAGTGGTGGGAAAATCCCACAGTAGTTTTGGAGGCTTGTGGGTTAGATCTGAAGCTGACCAGCACCATTTAGATACAGCAGAATTTATCTGAGCAGCTCTGGTATGAGATGGTACAGGGCGGGAAGTTTGGGTTTTGAATCCTGAGGTGGTTTTGAAAACAAATCTAACAGGCTTGAGTTCCCAAACAAGTCTGAACCTAACTGGCATCAACTAGATTCAAGCTTGCTCCAGCACCAATTTAGTCTTGGAAACAGCTGGTTTGGAAAGTGGGCTAATCAGGCTTGAAGGGGCAGATAAGTCCTATCTTCAGAGAGGGACAGGGCTGGCTTGGGGGGAGACTTGAGAATGCTTGGGGAGACTTGGGTCGGTCGAGAGGTTTGACTCAGTGTAGGGTAAATGGGAATGATCAGGTTTTTTCCACCTTCCCGCCATTAGCATCAGTGATCTACACCTGTGATCTTTCATGCACGCTTGATGGCACTCCTGGAGTATGGTGCATGTGTGTATAAGTGGGCACACCTGAGCCGAGTGACTGAGGCCATAAGGGCAGCGGTGGAGGACAGTGAAACAGAGTGCAGAAGACACCACAAGAGAATGCCAGAGCCCAGAAAGGGTAAAGGTTTGCCAGAAGCCAGGAGGCCTGCCAGCCTCCCGGACTCCTGGTCCCCTGCCTGCCCTGCATCCGGTCACCTCACTACATGTAGAAAGATCACTGAAAGCCTGAAAAATCCACTGAGGGCACGAGGACTCCTTTATTTACCCATCTGCCTGAATCAACAGAGAAGCTGCGCTGTGCCTTGCTGGCACTACACTGAGCATGGAAGGATGTCAGAAGATTTGACCTCTGCTTTAAGAAGGAGATTTGGGCTGCAGGAGAGATGCTGTTGCAGTGCTGCCTTAGCACTCCCAGTAACCATAGGGCAGTTGGATCCTGGTTGTAGGGTCAGAGAAAATTGTCAGGCTTTTCCACCCTCCCACCACTGGTGTTGATGATGGACACCTGCGATCCTGAATGCATGCTTCAGTGGGCATGCGCAAGTGGGTGCAAGTGGATACGGGCATTTAAGGGCAGTTTCACGAGGACGCCAGGAGAGCACATAAGCACCAGAGAGGCGAGAGAGAAAGCAGCAGCAGCGGTAGTAGCAGAGACCCAAGAGGCTAGAGAGCCCAGAGAGTGAATATGTGTGGGGGGGTTAGGAGGCCTGCCAGCCTCCTGGCTCCCCGGCCCCCTGCCTGCCGTGTACCTGGTCACCTCTGATATAATGATGCGATAAAAGCCTGAAAAAGCCACCGAGAGCTCCAGGACTCCTTTACCTGTCTACTGGAATCATCGAGAACTTGCTCTGTGCCATTCCTGGCATTACACTGGTCTACTTCTCCCCTGTGTGCCACCAATCCCTGGCTCATGAGAGGGACAACACTATCTTGCAGCTTTTGGTCTGGACTACTGGATGCTGTGGCACTATCTGGGGTAGGAGAACCGAACATTTGTGGCCTCAGGAACTCTTATCCCAATCTCTTTTTGTAAATAAACCCGGTTGTTGCACTCTGAAATTGAACCATGTCTTCAATTAAGAGTGCACAGGTGAAGAACTGAGAGTTCCCTTCATTTTTGCTCACTTTCAAGTCTATCCTAAGACTTTGGCTGGGAATATTAGGAAAATAGCTCCAGCTTTTCAGGTTGGGTTTGGGCAAGAACCGCTTGAAAATGAAGTCATCACAGTGAAGCACAGTGGAGATTAAAGTTTGCACCTGAATCCAGCTACCACGCCAGGACTGTTAAGTGATCAGGTATGTTCCCTTGTTTTACTTCTGGTTGGTTTGTCACTTGTATCTGAAAAAGGCTAGCCTAATGTATGCAACCACTTACAAACTCCAAAAGACCCTGGGAGAATTTTTTTTTTTCCTCAAAGGGAAAACAGTCTCTGCTGTTGGCTTTCTGCCAACTTGAAGGTTTTCAAAAAAGGATTGGGGCAGAGTATGGAAAGTGAAAATGTGGGAAGTAACAGTCCCTTAAGCCCCAAGGTTGAGGGAATCCCTCCCAGTTAATTATACCACAGGGTTTGGGAGCACAGTCCCTTTCATTAAACTTTAGGAGTCTTAGGATAGGGCTGGGATACCAGTGAAATTTGGATAGCTTGGTGCCAGCCAGGAGCCAGTGTGCTCAGAACATACACACATCATCTGAAAACTCCTGTCAGCCCACCCACTTTCCCCTTTGCAGATGTAGAAATCAAGGCTCTTTGGCTTTGCCAAGCGACCTGTGCAAGACTTCCCAGTTAGGAGGTGAAAGTGAGATCTGAAACCCTTAGTCTCTTTTCAAGAGCCCTTGGTTTCCAACCATTGAGCATAGCTACTTAAGGGGGTTGGTCCCCCAATTACGACTTGTTAAGCTCTAGGTGAAATATCCACACTTTGTGTATAAGTGATTACACGGAGTGCTTCCAACATCCATTAAGTTTTCGAATTTTTTTGATGAAGGAGAAACGGGCTTCCAGAGATCTGACCTTAATCACACTATTTGGTGGAGAAATAACATGCAAACTCAGCTTCTGCACTGAATCGGACTCTCCCAGGGATTTACAATGCTCCTTATGCTCCGCACGTGCTTGCACACCTCCACATCGGGAACCTCGGCACCCCTGCGGCGTCCTTGCCCCAACACTTCGCAGGGTCATTCTCTCCTGGTCCAGACTCTCGCCCCAAATCTTCGATAGAGGGTGACGCAAAAGGGGCTCGGGCTGGGTCGTCTGCAGTGCGGCAGGCGGCTGAGCCAAGCGAAGAACCGCCAGCTCTCGGGACAGGCCGGACGGGTGCGGAGGGGGTGGGCGCGACGTCGGGAACAGCGGTCGGCTCTGGAGGGCGAGACGCGGTGCGCGCGGGGACCGGGCGCGGCGAGTGCGCGCTTGCGCGGCTCGGGGGCGGGGGCCGGAATCCGCGGGGGCGCGCGGGGAGCGGACGCGGCGAGTGCGCGCGTGCGTGGTGGTGGGGAGGGTGGTGTGGGTTGCCGCGGCGGCGCGCGGCACGGCGGGAACATGGCGCGCGGGTCCGGCGCGCGCGCCTAGCTGGCGGGACCGTTAGCTCGAGGCGGACGCGGCCAGGGCCCCGCGGGGATGGAGCAGTCGCCGCCGCCGGCGCCCGAGCCAACCCCGGGCCCGACTGCGGCACGGAACCGTAGGCGGCGGGAGCCCGAGTCGCCGCCGGTGACGGCGCCGGTGAGTGCGTGAGGGGCGCGGGCCGGGAGACTTTCTTTGTGAAACTCCGTCGGTGCGAGCCGGGCCGGGCCTCGGCTGCTGGCCAGCGCCCGCGAGGCGAAATACGCCCAGTGGTTCCGAATCGCGCTCTGCCTCGCGTGGTTCCGCGCTGCGTTCAGGTCCGCAGCGTGACTGCCTCAGTTTCCACGGGAGTGTTTGTGTGCGCGGGCGGGCGGGCGGGCGGGGTGGGTGGGTGGTGTTGGTGTTGGTGGTAGTATACTGTCGGCGCCTACTGCGTGCGGCATCTCCACCCCCGCAGGGCGGTGGCTCCCGCGACATAGGGCCCACGAGAGGGGGAGGCTGCAGCTGCTAGGAGACAGGTGTTTGCTCAGGTGCAGCTAGCTCCAGGTGGAATTTCAGGGAGTGAGCTGTGCGTGGCCCCAAGGAAGCGATTCTGTCAGTGGTCCAGCACAAAGTGATGGTGAGATGCTTTATATCTACCCGAAGTGTTATGGCGTGTTCGGGTGTCTTTCGGGATGAAGGATGCTGTGAGAAGTGAACTTAGGAGGTGTGGCATCTGCTGGATGCAGTGGCCCTGAGCTTTGTGCTCCCCAAACAGCCAGAGCATAGGAATAATATGGGGGCATTTACTCTCCCCATGGTCCATGAAACCAGACTGGAAGGCAGGGAGGCAGATGTCGAATTTTTAACAAACTCTTGAAGTTATAATCAGGCAAATTTGGGTAGCACCGCTTTAGAGAAACTTCCTGCTAACATGAACAACTCTGTAGGTCACCATGGTATCCTGGTACTAGGCAAAATGCTTGGCACACCGTAGATAGTAAATGTTTTAAGAAAGACTGTTGATGTAGGGAGTTTCCAAAATAGGAGTTCTTGATATTTTCAGGAGTGTTTTGAGATTAATATCTGAGGTTTACTTTGATATATGATTTTCCTCAGGTCCCGACTTTGTGACTGGAAATAATATCATAGGCAAAAGCAGATTATCGTCATTTAAGATAACCATCAGTGTGTATACCCTAGCTAGTTTAAAATTAATTCTGAATAAAAAAAGTGTTTTCTTCATTTGAGAATGCTAGGCTTATAGGATTTCATTCCTTTGACACAGGTATTTACATTTTTGTCAAAGCAAATCTAAACTACTCTTGACTCAGAAAAGCTGGCAATTTGCATAAACCTCTGAGTACTTGTACTCTTGATGTAATTATCCCAAATCAATGTTAAAATCAAATTGTTTGAAAGTTATTTGAGATTTTATGGGTGGCATTTTAATTTTGTTGAATTTCAATAGCTGATTTATTTTCAATTGTTCACTGTACAAAATATGAATATACAGAGAGATAAAACTTAAGAGTTGAGATTGTATCTGGAGAAGAAAAATGGAAAAATTAGCTGCTTTATTCTCTTTCAATCTCAAAAAAACAGATTTGTTGAGATATAAATTACCTAGTCTCTGTGACTGGCTTCTTTTACTTAGAAGGTTTCCGAGGTTGCCCATATGGTAGCATGTATCAGAACTGTCGTTCTTTTTCTTGCTGAATAATTTTACCTTGAATGGATATACCACATTTTGTGCTTCATTCATTGATGGACATATTTTTCCCACTTTTTTGTTGTGAATAATACTATGAATATTTGTGTACATGTTTTAGTGTGGATTATTTTCATTTCTTTGGGCATATCTGTATGAACAGAATTCTGGGTCATGGTAACTCTTTTAACCTTTTGAAGAGATGACAAACTGTTTCCTAAGGCACAGCATTATTTTCCATCCTCATTGACAAGGATTCCATTTTCCCTACATCCTTAACAATACTTGTTTGTCTTTTTTAACTTTAGTCATCCTCATAAATGTAAAATGGCATTTCATTTCAATTTGATTTTCATTTCTTTGACTAATGATGTTGGATATACATTTTTTGTGCTTATCAGCCACTTATATAACTTTTTTGGACAAATGTCTATTCAAATCTTCATTCCTTTTTTTGGGTCTGTTTTTAAATTGGGTTGCTTGTCTTTGTTATTGAGTTGTAAAGGTTCTTTATGCTGAGCCCTGTTCAGATATATGATTTGCAGATATCTGCTCCCATTCTTTTCACCGTTTTGATAATGTCTTATATTGAAAAATGAAGCATACTTTTTATATTTTTGTTGCTTATGCTTTTGTGACAATATCTATTACCAAATTCAAGGTCATGGAGATTTGTTCCACTCTTCTAAGAGTTTTAATGGTTTTTCCTTTATAGTAGGTTACTGATCCATTTTGAGTTAGCTTTTGCGTATGGTTTCAGATTCATTCTATTCCATATGGTGATTCAGTGTCCCAACATTCTATTGGAAAAAGATTGTTCTTATCCCAACGAGTGGTTTTTGAACCTTCATTGATGATCAACTGAACATACAAGGTTTTATTTCTGTACCCATTTGTTTTTTATCTTTATGCCAGTACTATATTGTCTGGTTATAGTAGCTTTGTGATAGATTTTGAAATTAAGTGTAAGTCCTGTAACTGTGGGTTTTTTTTCAAGATTGTTTTCACTTTTTTTGGGTTGCTTACCATATGAATTTTAGCTTAATAATTTCTACAAAAAAAAATTGCTGGAGGGCCTCCCTGGTGGTGCAAACGGTTAAATCTCAGCACTATGACACTATCAGCAGCATGGGTATAAGGATTAGTTTAATCTTTATTTTCCTCTCTTTTAAAAAAGATTTATTTATGCATACAAGAGTGGGTGCAGGTCAGAGGCGCAGGAGGGCGAGAGAATTCACTGGAGACAGAGTGGGGAGCAGAACAGGCAGATCCACTAAGAAACACTGCTGAGGGGAGCAGCGGGCGAGATAGGAGAGGTCTGCTGTGCCATGTGGGTCAGCTCCCTGGCCAGGGAACTAACTCATGCTGCCGTGGTTGCTGATAACTTCATAGTGCTGAGACTTAATCCCTTGTGCCATCAGGGGAGGACCCTAATCTAATCTGTCTTTTCAGTGATATTTTGTAGTTTTCAGAGCAAGTCTGATACTTACTTCAAAAGTTTGTTTCTGAGTATTTTATTCTATTTGATGCTGTTGTACATGGAATTTTTAAAACTTTCACTTCATATTTTTCATTGTTCATCACGAATATATTTGTAGTGATAGCAGAAATATGTTAATTCTGGGTATATCTTTTAACTCCATTCAGTTCCAAATTTTCTGTCTCAAATCTTTCCCCCAAATAGTGAGGAATAATTGTTTTTGAAAGTGTAAGTATGGATGATGATCTAGGTTAAACTATCTAAATTTTGACTTGGCTACATATTAGGTATATAAGTTTTGACAAATCTTAACTGTTAGAAGACATCTCAATGATATGTATAATAGGGCAGTCATATCCATCCCAGAGTATTGTGAAATAAAAGAAAATATTGTGAGATATTTAGGGCAATGCCTTACATTTGCTAGGGATTGTGTATTTATTGTTTATCTTCTGTTAATTAACTCCACTTAAAAGCAAGTCAAAAACCAAAACCAACAAAAGGCCAAAACAAAACAAAAATAACAAAAAACCCTGAAGAAATAAAAAACCACAGACCAAAAAAAAGAAACAACCTAAACCCACAAAGACACAAAGAAAAACCTCAAACTTTTTCCTGTCCCTATCACTTTTCTGTGAACTAAGAAATCCCTGTGAGAACTGAAGGGACAGTGAAAGACAAAGTTTCTTATACCACACAGTTGTAAAAGCCTGCTAAATCTAGTATGCTCTATGGGGTGTTGAATGCATTTGTGATTATTATTAAAAATAGTAAAAAATTTTGGGGCCTTCCTGGTGGTGCAATGGATTAAGCAACGCACTATGAAGCAAATCGTAGGCACTGCAGCATGAGTTTGATCCCTGTCACTGGCCTGGAGAGGTGACCCACATGGTGCAGCAGACCTCTCCTGCTGCTCCCCTCAGCAGTGTATTTCAGTCCATCTGCCTGTTCTGCTCCCCAATCTGTCTCTGGTGAATCTTCTCACCTCCTGTGACTCTAGCCTGTAGCCCAGTTCTAGTAATTCTAATATGTATATATAAACAGATCTTTTTAAAAAAAAGAAAAGTGAGAATTTCACTCAAAGCTCTTTGTTTTTATCTCATTTATTTTAAGATTTTATTTATGCATACAAGAGTTGGGGTATAGGCCAGAGGTGTGCATGGAAAGTTGGTGGTGAGAGGATTGAACAGAGACAGAATGGGGAGCAGAACAGGCAGACTGACTGAAACACACTGCTGAGGGGAGTGTTGGGTGAGACAGGAGAGGTCAGTTGTGCCATGTGCATCACCTTTGTCTGGGGATGGAGCTCATGCTGCAGTGACTGCAGACAGCTTCATAGTGCTGCACTGTAACCGCTTGCGCCATCAGGAAGGCCCCCAAAGCAAAAGCAATGTTTTTTCATTAAATTTGATGTTACAACTTTTCTTCAGAGGGATTATATTTTAAAAACTGTTGGATGGGGGCCTCCCTGGTGGCACAGGGGTTAAAGTCTCAGTGCTATCAGGTTGTGAACAGCCACTGTGGCATGTTCAATCCCCAGTCAGGGAGCTGACCCACATGGCACAGCAGACCTCTCCTGTCTCTCCCACTGCTCCCCTCAGCGGTGTATTTTAGTAGATCTTCTTATTCTGCTCCCCACTCTGTCTCTGATGAATTCTCATCACCCCACACCTCTGACTTGCACCCCAGTTCTTGTATGCATAAATAAGTAAATGTTAAAAAGAAGTGTTGGAGACATTGTCTGATGTTTGAACTCATTAGTGCTTTTATTTTGGTGTCTACTCAGTAGCTGGAGCTTATTGCGATTTTCTAAGATACACTGTTAATATGATGCTTGAAACATATGTTATGTTCCACAGTCACTATGAACCAAAGCAAATACTTGTTTACATAGAAAATATTTGAATAATAAAAAATTTCTCCAAAATCACAATTAGAGTTATAACCTATAAACCTGGATTGATAACTCATAGACATTGCTTAGGAAAGTATCAAAGTTCATCTTTAAAAAATTCTTTTATTATTACAAAAGCTGCATGTACACATCATATAGAATTAGAAAACAGAATGCCAATCCCCCCACAAAATTATCAATCCAGTGATAACTACTATTAATAACTATCACATTCTTTCTGGAACATTTTTGATGCATTTTCTAACAATATATATGTATATACATACAGAAAAAGATTTATCATTAAAATAAAATACATAAAATATCTTCAATATTATTTTTAAAATATTTGTTTTTATGTATACAAGAACTGGGATGTAGGCCAGAGGTGGGAGGTGAGAAGATTCACCAGAGACAGAGTGGGGAGCAGAACAGGCGGATGGACTGAAACACACTGCTGAGGGGAGCAGCGGGCAAGGCAGGAGAGGTCTGCTCTTCCATATGTGGGCCAGCTCCCTGGCTGGGGATTGAATTCATGCCACAGTGGCTTGATAGTACTGAGACTTTAATCCCTGTGCCACCAGGGAGGCCTCTATCTTTAATGTATTAAAATAAGTTTTATTATGATATAATTTATGTAAAATTTTACATATTTATACTAAGCTATAGTAGTTAAAACAATATGATTGTGAAACTGAAATAGACACACAGACTAATAGAATAGACTCAAGAACCCAAAATAAACCTGCACATCTATGGACAGTTAGTGTATGACAAAGGAGCCAAGAGAAAGTAGAATCTCTTCAACAAATGGTGCTTTGAAAACTGGATCACCATCTCACACCTTACACACACACAAAAAATTTTTTTATTATATTTGATATCATTTGTACTCCCCAGGGAGTACCCACCACCATTCCACCCGTGCACCATCACCTCAGTCCCTTGTGCACTTTTTGCCCTCATCCCCATCTTTGCTCTCCCCTCCTTCCCCTCCCCCCATTGTCTCTGGTTTATCTTGGCTTTTTGGTCTTGTTGAGTTTTTTTGTTTACTTTTGGTTATAATTGCCCATTTACTTGGGTTTATTCTTTGTTGTTGCTGTTGTGCTTTCATATTCCTCTTAATAGTGAAGCCATCCGATATTTTTCTCTTGCTTCTGACTTGTTTCACTGAGTATAATTCCTTCTAGTTCCACCCATGTTTCTATAAATGTCCCTAGTTTCTCATTTTTGATTGCTGAATAATATTCCGTTATGTATATGTACCACATCTTCTTGATCCAGTCATCTACTTTTGGGCATTTGGGTTGTTTCCAGGTCTTAACAATTACAAATAGTGCTGCAATGAGCATAGGAGTGCAGGTGCTCTTTTGGATCAGTGTTTTTGTGTCCTTTGGGTAGATTCCCAGGAGTGGGATTGCCGGATCGTATGGTAGTTCCATTCCTAGTAGACTGAGGAACCTCCATACGACCTTCCATAGTGGTTGGATTAGCTTGCATTCCCACCAGCAGTGTACTAGGGTTCCTTTTTCTCCACATCCTCGCCAGCATTTGTTGTTGTTGGTTTTTTTAATGTGTGCCATTCTTACTGGTGTAAACACCTTACACAAAAATTAACTCCAAATGGGTAAAAGACATCATCTGAGAGCCAAAATTATAAAATACATTTAGAAAAAATAGGGTTTGACTGTAGTACTATTTTACATCTTCTGTAACTTTGTCAGGTGATCATGTAACAGGGTGGTCCCCAGGAAAAGAAGTTCCAGGATCCTGGTCCCACCTTAAATAGGGTGGAGCTGAGCAGGGAAAAAAGATTCTGCAGAGAGGAAGACAGAAGGAAGGGAGGAAGAAGGAAGCTGGAGGGAGAGCAGCAAGGAGACGTGGAGGAGGCACGTGGAGCAGAGGGACATGTGAAGAAACTGCGCTTGCTTCTTGGTCTTGGACTGGTTAGAACAGATGTGGGTGAGAGACCCGTGGGGAGGTTAACATGGCAGCTTTCATCTTGATTTTGCTCTTTTCCTCATAAATTTGTCTAACTCTTTCTGACCCTTTTCTATGGGTCTCTACTGAAAGGTCCTTTGGACATGTGGCAGGCTTTTGGGCTTTGCTTTGGGTCAGCCCTATTTGGCTGGACTTTTACCCTCAAGGAGATGGGTCACTTTGGATGTCCTTTCTGTATTGTTCCCCAACTGTATTAAAGTTCCTTTCCATTATAGGCCTTCTATGTTTGTCTTGATGCAGTGGATGGCAGAACCCATTCAGAGAGCAGGTTTGGGGGTTCTGGGGTGCCCCTCTCCCTATCCTATAACAATCATAGATATTCTTGCTGGTAAAAAAAGCAAAATTAGGTGAGTTGATTTTAAAGATTTTACTGACTTTGTGAAATTATTCACAAATTGCTCAGTATCCAATGTAGCAGATAGAAAAGAAGTCTGAGGAGCTGTACAAATAAGATTTTTTTTTAAAGATTTTATCCATCCATCTATGCATACAAGAGCTGGTGCACAGGCTAGAAGTGGGACGGGGCACGGTGAGAGGACCCACCAGAGACAGAGCGGGGAGCAGAACAGGCAGATCCACCGAGATGAGATGAGACACACTGCTGAGGGGAGCAGCGGGCAAGTCCCCTTCCTGGCCGGGGATAGAACCCTCACTGCAGTGGCTGCAGAGGCTCCACACTGCGGTGCTCAATGCCCTCTGCCACCAGTGAGGTCCCCAAATAAAAGGCTTCTATGAATAGAAGAGAGCAGAAATAAGGAAGGTGGGTAGGCTAAGGAGTAGATTGGTTATTGCAGTTACTTCAGGGAATGGTAAGGGCTTCTTATGCATATCACCTCACTAGTGCTGATCGGGCAATTCCTGATAGACTGGGAGAACCAGGAGTGTAATTAAGTCTCAGTTTGGTGATACGGGGCTAAGGTGATACTGAGCTTAGCACAAATGACTACATTTTGGATGTATGGTCCTGTTTTTAACGTTGCCAACTGTGATTGTTACATTGCATTAAAAATCTAGGGTTCCTAGGAGCATTATTGTCTGTGAAGTTCAGAATCTTATACTTCTGTACTTTGACCTATGCTTCACCCTCCTCTGAATGATGCTGAATACAGAGAATTATATTTTTTAAATTATTCTTTTCTAGATACCTGCTGGGTTGAATGTGTTTATTAGTAGCATGACTTCCCTGTAATTATCTGACGCTAGGTTGCTAGGTTACTTTTAATCATCTTTACTTCAATAAAAGGTAGTTCCCCCCCCCTCCCAAGACTAGCTAGGTTACTTCACTTGGGAGTGTCAGGAAAGAGTTGTGAGACTTCAGGTAGACCATTGTCTTTGAGCTAGGTACAGCTCTGTAATTTTAGATAACTGATGTCAGTGCTGGTTATTCGTCTCCATAGACATGCAAATGATTCTAAGTGGAGGGAGGATTTCACTTTTCTCCTTTTCTGGAAAGGCTGATTTGCATTTATATAGACACTCATTTTAACTGAGAGTGCTTTGATGGTGGGTGTGGTGTGGTAACATACCTGTTCCCCTGAATCATACACAGTTACTTCAGTAAAGGAAAGCAAACAAACAACAACAAAAATACTCATGCAAAAGTTGGGGAAAGAAAACTTTCACTTTGGGGAAAGAAAACTCAGCATTTCTGATTGCCTGTACATGTGTGGTACTTTGAATTCTTTAAATTGGATATAATAATTTACTAGGTCATTCATTAATTATTTAGATAAAGTCTTGTTTATTCACTTTACATTTGTATAAAATGTAAATAGGGCCTTCCTGATGGCCCTATTGCAGCACTCTGAAGCTATCCTCAGCCACTGCAACAGGAGTTGGATCCCTGGCCAGGGAAGTGACCCACATGGCGCAGCAGACCTCTCTTGTCTCACCCACTGCTCCCGGCAGCAGTATATTTCAGTAGATCTGCCTGTTCTGCTCCCTACTCTGTATCTGGTGAATCCTCTCACCCCCCTGCCTATATTTATATGCATAAATGAATAAATCTTAAAAAAATAAGTCTCAAAAATAAAACTCCAAAGATAATCACCAGCAAAGACAAATAAAAACTATCTACAATAATAACTTTATGATACAATGATGGAGGCTGTGTAAGATTAAAATTGTTAAAAACACAAGGGAAAAGAGATGAAATAATATAAAATAATGCTTTTTGGACAAAATGAATATGGATCTTGGGGTGATTATGCTAAGTGAGATAAATCAAAGTGAAAGACAATTACCAGATGGTTTCACTCATTTCTGGAGTAGAAATAACCAAAGGAAACAAATCGACAAAATAGACCAAATGCAGTGAAAATACAGTGGTTTTGGAGTGGGGAAGAGATAGAGGAGGCTAAGGTGACAGTATATTTGCACTGGGGCTTTGGGAGTGAGTGAGAAGCAAGTGCACATGTTGAGGTGTGAGGTTGTGCTCCCCAAATGTGTAATTATGTAAACAAATGAAAAATCAATTTGTATTCTAAAAAGAAAACTAGAAAATCAAAACAGTTTGGTCTGTCAATTTTTCCATTGTCTGGTCCATAAACCATAACTTCCCTGTATCAGTCACACACTGTCTGCATTTTGGGATTGCTTTGTAATAAGCATTTCTTCTCAAATTTTCTTGCACATTGTTTAGGCAACTTTGACTTCAAGAAAGTAGTCTGAACTATGTGTAACCTATCAATGAGTAATTTAAACATTAAATCTCATAAAAGAAAAAAAATTGAGAAATACTTTTTTGTTTTCAAATTTTAATTTTTTTAAACACCCTTGTTTATTTTTTCAAAATACAGGATTTCTCCTCAGGTGTGGTCACTTTAGTTTTCCCAGCACTAAAGCACCTGTGGTCCTACACCTTAGTCCATTGTGCTCCCCTCCCCACCTGTTTTATACTCTCCCGCTCTCCTTCCTGTCCTCCTGAATGTCTTAGGTGTGTGATCTGCTTTCAAGGGTTCTCTTTATACAGTTTGTCTTTTTTGGTCTTTTTAAAAAAAGACTATTTAATTTTGGGTAGGAGAATTGCAGTGCGGGGGTGGGGGATTGGTGAGAAAATTCACTGGAGACAGAGTTTGGAGCAGAACAGGCAGATCTATTGAAACACACTGCTGAGGGGCGCAGCGGGCGAGGTAGGAGAGGTCTGCTGCGCCATGTGGGTCAGCTCCCTGACTGGAGCTGGAACTTAAGCCACAGCAGTGATACAGAGCTCAGATTTAACTCCTTGGCCACCAGGGAGAACCTGTCTTTGATCCTTTGATTGTTTCTTTAGATACCACATATAAGGGAAACCATCTGGTATTTCTGTTTCTCCTTTCAGAGTATTTAGCATAATCCCTTCTATCTCCATCCATGTTGATTGCCAAGTAGTATCCCATTATATAGCTATACCACATCTTCTTGATCCAGTCATCTGTTCTGGAGCATTTAGGTTGGTTGGAGAAATACTTTCTTAAGAGTACTTTTAGCTCTGTTATCCCCTGCATTTTGTTTTACATGTATCTTAAATTTCATAATTATATTGTATAGGTGATGTTCATTTATATTTACCCTTTTCTGTATTATTCTTTCCTTCCTGCATTACCATGTTTCTTTCTAAGATAGTTTGCATTTAGTATTTTCTTTAGTTATAGGCATGCTATTTATGAATTCTGTTTTCTTGAGGAAATCATTTTACCTTTAAAGAAATTGTGATAAAATTCAACATTTTAAATTGTTCAATTCACTGTTTTTTTTTTTTATTTTTTTATTTTCACAACCTTTGCTATTACCTAATTCTTTGCCATCACCCTCAAAGGAAATCTCATGGTCATTAGAAATCACTTCTCATTTCCTCCATCTCTAACTCCTGGCAACCACTAATCTGTTTTGTCTGTTTTTTCATAAGGGAAGAAAGGATATTGTAATCATTATAATTGTATAAGTAACTTAAATTTTTATTTTTGCTTATCTCAGATAGAACCATTTATATGTAACTAATAACCACACATACATATAAAGCATATATTAATGTATCTAAGAAATGCATAGAAAAGTTCTTTTTTCTCTATCAATAGCAGAGAAGATAGAGAAGGATTAGGGAAATTATATTCCCTTTTTTGGCCCATACACAAAAACTGCTATTTTTTAGCCTACTGAAGGCTACATTGTAAGCAGTTGAGTAGATATAGGCATATTTTGATAAAATAGAATCTTCTGTGGTGCGCTTACAGTGTGTGTTTTTGTCTTAAATTTGTGGACAGTTGATGGGGATGATGGTGATGGAATTCTCTAGTTTGTATAATTTTTCTGTCCTAACTCCCTTTTGTCATATGCTAACACTAACTCAAAAAAATTGTGTTTTTCTTTATTCTCAGAGTTCTTATTAAGCATTTTACATCAGTGTTTCAAGCAATTTCTGGTCCTGCTAGTTACTCTTCCAAAAAGGTCCTTTGAGCTCATTATGTATGGATCTTCCTTCAGGTTCACACTGTGCAGTCTGAGAGGTCTTTCACCAAAGGACAAATGTGTTAACTTTTTAAAAATTGAGGTAGCATTGGCTTATAACAGTGTATGATTCTGTGTGTGTTACCACACCACACCTATCACCTAGGCACCGGTAGTCCTCCATCGAGAACTTATTTAACTTTGTTCGTATCAGTGTCCTGAGTACCTAGGGCTTCCTTGGAGCATATTTTGGGGAACTGCTACATCTTTTTTCTTTGGATTTGTTTATTTATGCATACAAGAGCTGGGGTACAAGCCAGAGGTGTCCTTAGTGAGGTGAGAGGATCCACCAGAGACAGAGAGGGGAGCAGAACAGGCGGATCGACTGAAACACACTGCTGAGGGGAGCAGTGGGCAGGGCAGGAGAGGTCTGCTGTGTCTTGTGGGTCCCTTCCCTGGCTGGGGGTCAAATTTGTGCTGCAGTGGCTGCGAATGCTTCATAATGTGGTGCTTAAACCCTTGCGCCTGGTGGGAGGCCCCCTAATGTCTTTTTTAAATTGTACATTTTTATTGTTGTAACATTGGATTTCACCATGTATACCACGCCTTAACCCATGTACCTGTCATTGGACACTTAGGTTATTTCCATAACTCAGCTATTGTAAATAGTGCTCCAGGAAACATAGGAATGCATATCTTCCTTCCAGTTAGTGTTTCGCATCTTTCAGATCAATAACCTAGGAGTGGGATTGCTGGATTGTAATACAGCTATAATTTTAAAAAGTTGAGAACGTCTTCTACAGCACTTGTCCAATCTATGTTCTTACCATCAGTCTGCAAGGCTTCCTTTTCTCCACACACTCCCCAACATTTGATGTTTCTAGTTTTTTGAATTGGGCCATTCTCACAGGAATGAGATGGCACATCCTTGTGGTTTTGATTTGCATTTCCTTGATGACGAGTGGTGATGAGCATTTCTTCATGTGTCTGTTGGCCATCTGTATGTCTTCTTTGAACAAGTGACTATTAAGCTAGTCTACCCACTTTTGAATTGAGTTATTTTTCTTTTGAGTTGTATGAATTTTTGTCAGTCTTGGATATTAGCCCATTGTTGGACATGTGATATGCAAATATCAATATTTTCTCCCACTCAGTGTCTTCACTTCTTATGGTAGTTTTTACTTTTCACTATATATAAATATTTTAGTTTGATATAGTCCCTTTTATATATATATATATTTATTTTCTCTTGCTGTTGGAGTATTTAAAGACATCACTGAAGCCAATGATGTGGTGTTTTGCTTATGTTGTTCTTTATATAGTTATGGTTTCAGGTCTTTAATCCATTTTGTGTTAATTTTTGCATGTGGTGTGAGATAGTCAAGTTTCATTTGCATGTGGTTGTTCAATTTTTTTCAGCACTATTTGTTGAAGAGACTTCCCTTTTTCCATACTACATTCTTGACTCCTTTGTCATAAATTATCCATATACCTGGGTATATTTCTGAACTCTCAATTCTAGTTCATTGGTCAGTGTGTCTGTTTTCCAAATACACTTTCTAAATATATTTTGATGATGATAGCCTTGTCGTATAGTTTGAATTCTGGGTGTGTGATAGCTGTTTTTTTTTTTTAATTTATAATTTACATCATCCTTTTTGTACAGTGCATGATCTCTCTTGAGGTATAGTTCCTACAAAATTCCCACCACCAATTCACCTATGCACCGTCACTGGAGTCCTTTGCATGACTCCCCTCTTTTGATGATACCTATATTCTTTCTTTGTCAGTGTTACTTTGGCTATACAGGTCTTTTGTGACTTCATATGAATTTCAGTAATGTATGCTCTATTTCTTTGAAGAATGCCATTGAAGCCTTGATAAGGATTGCATTGGGTAAGATGACTATTTTAACAATGTTACTTCTTCCATTACATGAGCAGGGCATATTTTTCCAGTTCTTTGTGTTTTGTCTATCTCTTTTAACAGTGTCTTACAATTTTGTTGTATACGTTTTTCACTTCTTGTTAGGTTTATTTTTAGGTATTCTTATGCAGTTGCAAGCGGGATTGTTTTCTTGATTTCTTTCTCTTCTACTTTATTCTTTGCATACAGGGATGCAACAGGCTTTTGTATATTGACTTTGTAGCCTGTCACTTCACTGATTTATTTTTTTCTAATAGTTTTTAGTGGAGTCTTTAGTGCTTTCTATGCATGTTATCATATCATCTGCAAATACTACTAGTATTACTTTTTTCCCAGTTTGGCTTTCTTTTATATATTTATCTTGCCTAATTGCTCTATCTAGGATTTCCAATACCATAATGAATATTGTTGGTGAAAGTGGACTTTGTTTTATATGTGATCTTAGAAGAAAAGATTTCAATTTTTTACCATTGAATATATGTTAACTATGGCTTTGGCATATATTACTTTTATTATGTTCAGTTACTTCCTTCTCTATTCTGAGTTTTTAAAAATCATAATTGGATGCTGAATCTTGTCAAATGCATTCTCTGCATCTGTTAATGATTATGATTTTTAGATTTCCTTTTGTTGATGTGTTGAATTACATTAATCTACTTGTGGAGTTTGATCCATCCTAGCATCCTGTAATAAAGTCCCCCTGGTCATGATGTCGCAGCCCTTTAATACATTGCTGTACTTTGCTATAATTTCGTTGAGAATTTTTGCATCAGAGATACTGGCATAAAGCCTCTCTGGTGGCAGAAGGGGGTGAGTGCCGCACTGTGGGGCTTCCGCAGCCATTGCAGTGGGAGTCCGATCCCTGTCCAGGGAGGGGACCCACATGGTGCAGCAGCCCTCACAAACTTGCCCACTGTTCCCCTCAGCAGTATATTTTGGTGGATCTGCCTGTTTTGCTCCCCATTCTGTCTCTGGTGAAGCCTCTCATCCCCATCACCTCTGGCCTGTACCCCAGCACTTGTATGCATAAATAAAATCTTAAAAAAAAAAGAGATATACTGGCATATTTCTTTCTTACGATGTCCTTTTTGTGATGCTTTTTATAGCAGAAATTTGGCCTCATAAAATGCATGTTGCAGAAGTCTCCTTTCATTTTATTTGAAAGAATTTGAGAAGGACAGGTATTATCCTATCCTTTCTTTTTGAAGACTTCGTAGAACTCACTGGTCAAACCGTATCGTCCTCTGATTTTGTTTTTTGGGAGACTTTTGATTACTGTCCCAAATTCCTTGCTCATTATTGGTTTGCTCTGGTTTATTATTTCTTTTTGATTTAATCTTAGAAAGCTGTAGGCTTCTAAAGATTTGAGCACTTTTCTAGGTTGTTCAAGATACTGGCATAAAGATAGTTATAGTATTCCATTGTATTTCTGAGATGTCTGTTATAGCCTTTTACTTAATTTCTGATTATTTTTGAGTTTTCTCCTTTTCCCCATTAGTGAGCCAAAGTAGGGGCTCATGGTTTTTTTTTTTTTTTTTGCAAAACAAGTTTTTTTTTTTGTAGCCTTCTTTTTTAAAAAAAATTTATTTATTCATACAAGAATTGGGGTGTGGGCTAGGTAGGGAGGGTGAGAGGATTCATCAGAGACAGTAGGGGAGCAGAACAGGCAGTTCTACTGAAATACACTGTTGAGGGGAGCAGCAGGTGAGATAAGAGTCTTCTGCACCATGTGGGTTAGTTCCCTGGTCAGCCAGGGATCGGTCTTATGGGGCAGTGGCTGACAGTAGCTTGATAGCTCTGTGTCTTTAACACCTGTGCCACCAGGGAATCCCTTTTGTTGACTTTTTTGTACTGTCATTTGATTTCTATTTTATTTATTTCTGCTCTGATTTTTATTACTTCATTCTAGTAGTTTTTGTTATTTTTCTTTTTTAAAGTTCTTTAAGGTGTGTAAAGTTAGTGTATTTGAGATTTTTCTTGTTTCTTGATGTAGGGTCTTGTATTGCTATAAACTCTTATATTGTTATATACTCTTACTGTTCTTGCTGCATCCAGGTGATTCTGGTATTTGTGTCTTCAATTTCATTTGTCTCCTGGTATTTCTTAGTTTCTCCTTTTTTTAAAAATAAGATTTATATTTATTTATGCACACAAGAACTGGGGTGTAGGCCAGAGGTGCAGGTGGTGAGAGGATTCACCAGAGACAGAACAGGTGTATGTACTGAAATAGACTGTTGAGGGAAGTAGTGGGCAAGACAAGAGAGGTCTGCTGCACCATGTGTGTAGCTCCCTGGTGGAGGTCAAATCTTGCTGAAGTGGCTGGTGATCACTTGATAGTGCTGTGTCTTTAACCCCTGCACCACCAGGGAGTCCCCTTAAATTTCTCCCTTGATTTCTTCTTTAACCCAATAGTTGTTCTGTGATATGTTATTTTGCTTCCACATACTTGAGCTTTTTACTACTTTGTTTTTGTGGTGGATTTCTAGTATAATGCTATTGTGATCAAAGAAGATACTTGATATGATTTCACTCTTCTTGAATTTATTGAAACTTATGACCTAACCTATAGTCTAATCTTGAGAAAGTTCCATATGTATGAGAAGAATGTATATTTGGCTTTTTGGGACTATAGTATCCTATAAATGTCTATTAAGCCAGTGTAGTCTGGTTCCTTCTTTAAATCTGTTGTTTTCTCAATTTTCTGTTTGATTAATTTGTCCATTTATGGAAGTGGGATGTTGAAGTTTCCTACTATTGTGTTGCTGCCAATGTCTGTTTTTAGGTGTGTTAATGCTTGCTTATTTTGATGCCCCTTTATTTGGTTCATACTTGCTGATTAATGTAATTTCTTTCAGTATATTGGTTGCTAAATCATTATAGTATATCCATCCCTGTTATGTGTTACCATTTTCAGCTGGAAGTGTATCTTATCAGATATAATAATGACTGTTTTCTGCCTTTTTTTTTTTTTTTGGTCCTGTGTGCTTGTTGGAATGTTTTCCAACTTTTTACTTGAGCCTATATTTATATTTGGAACTTAAATGTGTCAGTTGAGTATTGTTTTCTGATAGAATATTATTGTGTTTCTTTTAGACCACCCATGAACATAACCATTTTACTTTTGAAGGCTATTTTGCCATTTTTTTATGTCTTACTCTGAAACTTTTAGGTGTAAGGTTTTTTTCTATAACTTATGGCTACTATTGTCCTTAAGTGATTATGACTTTATTTTCCAAAATGAATTGTTATGTATTGTAAATGTATCCATTCATTAAAAGCAATATATTTCTTGATTGTATTTAAAAATATACCAGAATACATTATTGGTTAGCCATTTCCATTATGAAGAAGTTGAAGGTATAACTTGAAGAATGATACTGTAAATTTCTAGGATATGTATAAATGCTTCAAATTGTTCTGGAAATTTAGGACATGATACCTCTGAAAATAGAAAAAGAATAGTGCTTGCACATGTGGGAGATGCGTTTCTCCTTCCTCTTTGTAGAATTTGTTCTTTTTAATGCAACAAGTTTTGCTACTTTCCTTTACTTACCAGGTCCATCTTCATTTCAATACAGGAAACTGAATTTGGTTTTAAAGAAAGACATGGGGAATTCAGTTACACTCTTTTAATTTTCCTTAGGACAAACTTGCTTTATTTCTCTTGACACTGTTTTCTTAAGTTCCTTTACAGTTCATAATTTTCCTGTTTTAAAAAAGAATAACATTTGACTCATATATTCCCTTTGGTTTTATGGTCACTGCTATGAAGTCATAGAAACCTTAGGGATATGAAAAAATCAACATAAAAATAGGTCTTAAGTTGCAAGCATACAATTTACAGCAGAATTTTTTTATGTCTCAAAACTGGAGTTTATCTTTGAAATCTATTGTAGTAACCAAAATTGCAATTTCCAAACTTACCAATCTAAAAAGATTGAATAGTAGATTTAAAATTTATTTAAACATAAAAGTAACCCATAATCTTATATCCAAAGATAGTATAGACAATATTTTGATAATGTTCCTTTCACTATTTCATTTTTCCCCATTAAAATTTTTGATATAACACTGATTTATAACATCATATGTTTCAGGTTTTGGTATTATAATTTGACATCTATATATAGTATATCATAATCACAACCAAAAATGTAGTTTCCATCCACTTGTTTCATTTTTTTTTTTAGTTTAACCATCTTTACAGAATTGAGATTATATTGTCTATATCAATCTATATTTTGATCTTTTTCTTCATATAGCTTTAAATTGCTAAAGAAAACCTGAGTAGTCTTTTTTATTCATTCATTTGGTCATTAAAAATATATCTAATTATAAGTATGCGTGTTTATAGTATGCATACATTAAATATTTCTAAACACATACATGTAATGCATATGCATTCAAGGCAGTATATTATCTGCTTTTATTAAATGTTACTGTCTTTTAAGACATAGAAGTTACAGTAATAAAAAGCAGACCATAAAGAATATATGTATTCTCTTGAATTTCACAGGAATGCCTCTGGATTATCTGATATTTGTCTCACAAAGTTTCTTTGTTTGTAGATTCCTCTATTTGGTGCCAAGACTATTGGCCAGAGAAGTCCTAATGGACCAGTACTGAGCAAAGCTGAGTTTGTTGAGAAAGTTCGTCAGAGTAATCAGGCCTGTCATGACGGAGACTTCCACACAGCTATTGTTCTGTATAATGAAGCCCTGGCTGTTGACCCTCAGAACTGCATATTATACAGCAATAGATCTGCAGCCTATATGAAAATCCAACATTATGATAAGGCACTGGATGATGCAATCAAAGCTCGACTTCTCAATCCCAAATGGCCAAAGGTAGAATTTTCATTTATTTTCACAGAATCTTTTGTACTTATTATTTTAGTTTTTATCATGTTTTATTTCTTTTTTGATTTATTATTTTAGTGTAACATTTTGACTCAGTGCAGTAACTAATATTTAAATGTGAACTTTGGTAAAATGTAGGCTAATTTCATTGCTCTGGAACTCATGACTGGTTTCCTTTTTTATATACCTTGCAAGTATACTTTCATGTGGAAGTTTCTTATATATGCTTGAGGTCTGAACTTTTTTGATTACTTTTAAAAAAGATTTATATATGCATACAAGAACAGGCAAGAGGTGTGTTGGGGTGTGTGTGAGAGGATTCACCAGAGACAGAGCAGGAAGCAGAACAGGCAGATCTACTGAAATATACTGCTGAGGGGAGCAGCAGGGAGACAGGAGAGGTCTGCTGCACCATGTGGCTTTATCTCCCTGGGAGGGGATCCAACTAATGTCCCAGTAGTTGGTGATAACTTGATAATGCTGTGTCTTTAACCCCTTCACGGGAGGAGGGGGGCTTTTCAGTTTCTTGATAAAGATACTAGTTATGTAAATGTCTTGGATGTTCCCTTTTGCACAGAGTATGTTGATCATGTTACTTTCTTTTAATTTAAAATAATAATTTTATCCCCTGTCAATGATTGCTTGTTTTCAAGATGATATTTAATCAGATAAATGTTTTTTCCTAACAAATCATGATAACTATCCATAGTCCCTTGAGTAGTAGTACAAGGCTTTGGTTCTTATCTTTGTTTTGAACATACTTGATTTTCAGTGTGCCTACCACCTGTTTTAGAAACAATTTGTGAAGTATTTGAGTTATTTTTTGTTGAACCACAAAACCGTTTGATTCATTCTTGACTTTCTATTACATTAACAAAGATTGTTATGTTTATTTTCTAGAGTTTTAAAAAAGGTTCTTACTGTTTCATCAGTAATATGTGTTAAACATATTACTTTGTTTAACTTGGGTAGCTATTTTTGACCCCAGTCAATAGAATTTCCAACAATGTGCTGCCTCATGAATTTAGTATTTGGTAATTTATTGTTCTGTAATTCATAATTGGAAGGATTTTTTTTAAAGCTTTATGCATACAAGAAGTGGGGTATAGGACAGATATGGAGTGGGTGAGAGGATTCACTAGAGACAGAGTGGGGAACAGAATAGGCGGATAGACTGAAACACACTGCTGAGGGGAGCAGCGGGCGAGGCAGGAGAGGTCTGCTGCGCCACGTGGGCCACCTCCCTGGCCTGGGATGGAATTTGTGCTGCAGTGGCTGCGGATAGCTTCACAGTACTGTGCCTTAACCTCTTGTGCCACCAGGGAGGCCTTGGAAGGATTTGTTGTATGACCCCAATCAGTGTATTGTATATGAAACAAAAACCTGTTTTCAAATTTTGCTGCATGACACCATTTGGGAGTTAGAATGTTATCTTGAAAGGACAGGCCTACATTCAAATACCTTCTCTATTAATGGCAAGTTGGCTTTGGGTGCGTATCATTTTGTGGTAAGATAAGTTTGTAAGGTCATTGTTTAAGGGCTAGAGATAATGTGTTACTTGTACATATGGGTGTTTGATATATAGTAGTCGTATTGTATTTTTATTTAAGATTCAAATTAGTAAATTATTCTAGAACTTTTCATATGTCTTTTTAAGTCTGGTTGATGCAATGAAGTTGTTAAATACAGAGAACTGAATTTTCAAATTAGTATCTTCATTTCTTCCTTATTTTGGATCTACTTATCTTTTGTCTTTCTTGTATTTGTAAACATCCTTAAATATTTACCTTTTTTATTTTTATGTCATTTCCAATTTCTTTTGTCACATCTTGTGATTTTTACACACAAAAATGAAAAGTGTACTTTTATCATTATAAGTGAAAATCAGTCTTTTAAGATAATTTGATTTTTCCCCCTCTTGAAGATATGAAGCTACTATGTAATTAGATTTAAGCAAACCTAACTTAAGAACATCTAGAATTATATAAAACATCAGTTAGGGTTTATTATTGAAATCATAAAAGGGTCTTCTTATACAATATGATTTATAATAAAATTTATAAAGAAATTTCCACTCTTAAAAAGTTTCACTTTATAAAAACTTGATTTTACATGTTTCTTTTTTTATGGGCCTAGGACCATACATAAAACATAAAAACTTTTTTTATACTTTTCATGTAAAAGAAGGTTCACTTATACTTTTATTTAAATGTCTTGTGAGAGTTTATGAAATCGCTTTTCTTTCGAGTTTTCCCTTATTTTCATTATAATCCTTTATGAAATCTTTCTCTGAAATGCCACTGTTTTTTAGTTTAATGTGGGAAAACATACCTTTTGATTTCTGTTTTTTTTATGTGAAAATTGCAGGGGTCCTGAGATTGGATGGATAGTGTTTTATATGAATGAGTCATTTTGATGTGATATGAGCTGCAAAAGAGTCATGAAGAAAACACAACCTACACAAAACCAATCCTGTTAAATTCAGTGCCTTTTTATCTAGAATAGGAATTTTTATACTAAAACATATAATTTCTGATATTAATATAACTGCTTGAGTTTTTTGCTTATTCTTGCATTATGTATATTTTTCTGTTCTTGCATTTTCAAGTTCTATGGGCTTTACATTGAAATAGCATCTGTTTGTGCCTTGCTTTAAAAATCAATTTTGTCAATTTCTGCTTTTTAATTGGAATTTTTGCTAATTAGCACTTAATGTAATTATTGATACTGTTGATTTAGCCTCTATCATTATTTCTTTGTCTTTGTTCCACTTTTAATCTTTTCCTGCTGCTTACTGGTTTATTTGAAACCACTTGAGTTGCTTTTTTCTCTTGAGTTTTCCATTCTTTTGGATTGTTGTTGGGCAGGTAATTATCTTGATTAGACTAGAATTGCACATTTTGTTTCTCGAGTTGCAGCCCCAGCTTCAGTTCAGTTATTTTGAGTTTAGTTGGCTGTTTTGTATTTGTTCCATCCATGTGACATGTAACCCAACAGTTAGTAAAATGTAAGTAGACTGATTTGAATATCTTTTTTCTGGTTATTTTCTTTCAGGGATCCCCTTCCTCCTCTGCTCCAGGCTGTGCCTTCCTGTTTCAGTATTCTGGTTTCCCTGGCCAGAAAAACAGTGCTTCTTTTACCCTGTTCACCAGTCTGATTGCATCTGAACTTGGCCTTTTGCGAAAGGGAATCAATGTCACAGCTCTTTTTCTCCAAACTCTGCTGGCTTCCCCCGCCCCCAACTTTCTAGTTCTTGGAGATAGTTTCTTTTTATACTATGTCTAGATTTTTTACTTGTTTTTTGTATGGTCCTAGGCCCATGAAAATCTTGCACAGTCATTATTGGAAGCAGAAGTAACATTTGTTTTCAGTGAACTATGATTTTACTAAGTGAACTAAGGTATATCCCCCCCAAACTCATCTTGCATCCTTGGATCAAGGCTTTCTTGATGTTTAGCTTTCTATTGTCAGGGTCATTGTTCTTAGTTACTTGGTTTCAAACATTTAGGACACTTTTCCTTTTACATTTATGGTATCAAATCCTCAATAAGTCCTCTTGTATTCTGTATTCTTTCATAAATGTATTTCAAATATATCCTAATATATTAGCAATATATAGCAAATATTTATACAAGCCCAAGATTGTATAGTGTCACTCTTAGTTGTTGTGATAACTTTTTATTGTAAGGTATGTAACAGTTTTCTTATCAAGAACTTTCTGTTGTACCATGCTGCCAATTGACTGATACTCAAGATGGTACAGGGGGCCACTTTTTGCTCTTTATTTCTTGCTTTTTCGTTGATCGGTTCAGTCTTTTCATTTTACTTTAACCTTCTTGCTTTTCCCAAGCTCTGTGCCAAGAGTTTTCTTCCTTGCTCTCACTATTATCGGGCTGAGTAGATCCAGCTCAACTCTACCTTTTCCTGGAAACTACACTGAGCTTCTATGAATACAACATTCAATGTCTGTTACTAATTTCACTTAACTTTTCATATTGTTATATAAACATGTCACTTGAATGTGTCTGAGTATTAAATTAGCTTGAAAGATCCTTGAAATTTTGACTTAATAGCACAGTCATTGCTGGGCATCTGTATTTTTTTTCCTTTTATTAAAAACTTAAACAAAACAGTGTCGGGCCTTCCTGGTGGCGCAGGTGTTAAGTACTGCACTATGAAGCACTGCAGCCACTGAAGCATGAATTCAATCCGGGCAGGGAGGTTTGACCCATGTGGCGCAGCAGACCTCTCCTGCCTTGCCTGCTGTTCTCCTCAGCAGTGTATATCAGCCAAACTGCCTATTCTGCTCCCCACTCTGTCTCTGGTGAACCCTTTCACACCCTACCTCCGTTTTGCCTCCCCCCAACTCTGGCCTACACTGCAGCTCTTGTATGCATAAATAATAAATCTTTAAAAAAGAAAAAAAAACACTCAGCGTCTAAATCAGTGAGAAAACTAAGAGACATAATTATGTATTTTCTTCTTTGAAGACTTCTAAGAATGCAGATATCACAGATCACAAACATTACCTTGATGGATTAGAAATTCGTGCTTATTAGCCTAATTCCTCAGTAATTTTAGTTTAGTCTTTTAAAAATCAGTTTTGGGAGAATCTAAAACTACTTTTAAATCTCCTGTGTTATAACCCTTCATATGTTTAATGAGCTAGTATAGTATAATGGGGATAATATACATAGGCAGTCCTTGCTTTGAATGGTAGCACACTACCACAGAGAGGACTGTGCAACTTGAAAATAATGCTGTTTGATCTTTGCAACAATTTTAATTGTTCTGTGATCTTTAAAAGTTTTTGTCAAAACTTTAAAAACTCTTTCTATAGATTATAAGTGTCTAAGAAATAAAAACATCAAAATTAATATTTAGTACATTGTAATTTAAAATATTAAAACATTAAGAATTTAATTTTTCTAAAATAACTTATTTGAAGTTATTTGAACAGTGTTTACTGCCTTCACATACAACTTTATAGTGCAGTGTGGGAATTTATTTTTTTTTATATCTCGGTCAATTGTCATACTACTTTGTAATTTGGAACAGCTTCTAATATTTTAACTTTTGTGCCTTCAATTTCTTGAGCCATCTCTGGGAATTTCTATAATTCCAAAATATTGCTAGAATGACTTTCTTTGGACTACTTTCAACACTTTGTGATAATAGCTTTCCTCATTTAAGTCATTAAGTTTATCTTTACTAAGGTCCTGACTGAATCTCTTGAATGTGACTATATCCACATTGCCACAGCCAGCTATTTCTTCCATATATAACTCTGTTTGAATTTTATTCCTGGTGTTATCACTTGTTTGCTGCACTCATCTTTGTGGTTAGTTTTCTTTCCACATAGGTTTATCACTGGGAAATAAAGAGAATAACACAATTACCTCTTTGCTGTTTTTATGAACTGAATAACAGATGTGCAATGACCAGTCACTGATAGACTTTGAGATAGTGATATTTGGTCACTAATCATGATATAGTATTAACTTAGCGGTTGTGAACTGAAGAGTTACTAGTGGTTTTTATACTTTATGTATTTACTCATAATTAATAATTAATATATCACAGTAACTGAATTCATACTGTGTTATCAGGAAACTGGTGTTACTTAAATATGGTAACTGAAACTCGTGTATTGAGATAATATATTGTGAAGTGAGGACTACTGGTTCTCTGGACTTGGATTTGTGTTTTTCCTACCTTACATGTTGTTTCACCTCCCAAGCCTCAGTTTTCCAATTTGTGCACTGGGTTAACATCACATACCTTGAAAGGTTGTATTGAGGATTAAATAAAATAATGTTAGGCATTTAGTATCGGTTTTTTAATATATAAGTATTAATGATGATCATCATCTTATTAGTGATTGTTCTGTATTTATACATAAATAGTTTTTAGTCAGGGGCCTCCCTGGTGGCTCAAGGGATTAAGTGCTGCACTGTGAAGCCTCCACAGCCACTGCAGCATGAGTTTGATCCCCAGTCAGGGAAGTGACCCACATCGTGAAGTAGGCCTCTCTTGCGTTGCCAGCTGCTCCTCTCAGCAGTGTGTTTCAGTCAGTCTGCTTGTTCTGTTCCCCACCCTGTCTCTGGTGAATCCTCTCACCCTCCACATCTCTGGCCTGTACCCCAGTGCTTGTATGCATTTATAAATAAATATTTTAAAATAAAGTTTTTAGTCAAACTACCCAAGTCTTTTTAGAGCATTCCACCCCGCCTTATTATAATCCTAGCAACTTTCTGAATTCTTCCACTTTTTCTGATTAAAAAGTGTGATGATGCCAAAATAGCTAAAATGTTCTATTAAGACATACCAGTTACATAGGGAAGAGTATTCATTTTTACCACCTCTATAGGACATTTTGTTGTTGTTGTTTAAAGATTTTATTTATTTATGTGTACAAGAGCTGGGCTACAGGCTAGAGGTGGGTGGTGGGAGGATTCACCAGAGACAGAGTAGGGAGTAGAACAGTCAGATGGACTGAAATACATTGCTGTGGGAGCAGCGGGCTAGGCAGGAGAGGTCTGCTTCGTCACGTGGGTCCCCATCCTGTGGGTATTGAACTCACACTGCAGTGTTGCAGAAGCTCCACAGTGTGGCGCTCAACCCCTTGTGCCACCAGGGAGGCCCCTATAGGACATACTTTTTTTAAAAAACAAACTTATCAGTTCATATTGTTTTTTAGTATATGGCTGTATTTCATTTCAGTAAGTACCTATGAGGCATTTATTATAGGTAAACAGGGTTTACGACTGTCTTCTCCAGTAACAAAATGTTGATTTTTTTTGTTGTTGTTCTTAATATAGCATATTTTCTTCGGGTCTTTTTTTTTTTTTAAAGATTTATTTGTCCATACAAGAACTGGGGTACAGGCCAGAGGTGTGGGGGTAAGAGGATTCACCACAGACAGAATGGGGAGCAGAGTAGGCAGATTTACTGAAATACACTGCTGAGGGAAGAAACGGGTGAGACAGAAGAGGTCTGCTGCACCATGTGGGTCACCTCCCAGGGTGGGGGGATCGCTTCATAGTGCTGCACCTTAACTCCCTATGCCACCAGGGAGGGCCCTTGTTCTTTTTTTTTTAAGATTTATTTTAATTATTTTATGCACACAAGAGCTAGGGTATAGACCAGAGGTGCAGCGGAGAGGTTGGAGGGGTGAGGAGATTTACCAGAAACAGAGTGGGGAGCAGAACAGGCAGATCTACTGAAATACACTGCTGAGGGGAGCAGCAGGGAGACAGGAGAGGTCTGCTGTGCCATGTGGGTTAGCAACCTGGCCAGGCATTGAACCTGTGTTGCAGTAGCTACCAAAGCATCATATTGCTGAGACTTAACCCCTTGTGCCATCAAGGAGGGCCTCTTTTGTTCTTAATATAGCAGCTTTTTTTTTAATAAGTATTTTATTTTTTAAT
Source organism: Galemys pyrenaicus (assembly GCA_019455555.1). Classification (NCBI taxonomy): domain Eukaryota; kingdom Metazoa; phylum Chordata; class Mammalia; order Eulipotyphla; family Talpidae; genus Galemys; species Galemys pyrenaicus. The sequence continues at coordinate 60,320 of JAGFMF010011483.1, read as the reverse complement.
TCTATTTTACCCTTTAACTTATATATATATTGACATCAATTGTAATCCCCATGTATTCCCCATCACTGTAACACCAGTGCACCATCACCTCAGTCCCCCGTGCTCCCATCTGCCCTCAACTCTCCCCCTCCCCACTAAGTGTCCCCAATTTGTCCTTGTCTTTTCATTTTTGGTTTTTGTTTCTTTCTTGTTGTTATTGTTATTATTGTTCTTACTCCTTTCCTTGATCCTTATTTGGTTCCCTTATATTCCTCCTAGGGGAGGAACCATCTGGTATTTTTCTTTAGCCTTCTGACTTCCTTCTCTGAGCATCATCCCTTCCAGTTCCATCCATGTTCCTATGAATGCGTCTAGTTTTTCTTTTTTGATTGCTGAGTAGTATTCCATCGTGTATATGTACCAC